>ATSW01022154.1:0-10272 GCA_000444245.1 Botryllus schlosseri
TTTATCACCCTATGGGATCCAACAACCAAGTTTTTCGGGGGGCCTGACGAAGTACCGTTTCGTCCCTGCCAACGGGTATACGCCCGAAGATGTATAATTATTATTGAGAGGTCCTACCTTTTCAATCACACATTACTCAGCTTTACCGGTTAATCTGTTTACGCGAGCAGAGAGAAGATAAAATTGATCTCAATATGCATGCAATTCCCGATCATATTGACCAATTCAATCTTTAATTAATGAAATTTTTCGCGCATGGCGCGTCTAGGCGAGAATAGCTGCCTCAGTAAATGGACATCCAATCTAGATGACTAGTTTCAGAAAATAGCGGATAGCCGAAAGGGGGTCTGGGGGCCAAGCCCCTCGGAAGTTTGGTTTATAACCCGATGGGGGGCCCAAGACGAACGGTTTTTTTTGGGAGGGGGGCTGACGAAATGCTGTTACGGCCCTGGTAACGAATTAATTGTACCTACGGGCACGTCCGGATATGTTTAATTATTAATTACGTGCCCTTTATTTTCCCATACAACAGCTCACTCAGCGCTACTGGTAAATCTGATTACGTGGGCTGAGAGGATAAAAAGTTTGTAGCGACTTATATATGTAAATACCACCTATTCATTCATGCATTATAGTAAATTTTGGTACCATAGGGCGACCAGGCCACACAAACTTTGCTGACCATCGAAATCACGCTACAGGGTTCTTGAGGGCAAAGCCTTCAGAAGTTTGGTTTATCACGCTATGGGTGCGCAAGGCAATCGTTTTTAGGGGGGGTTACGAAGTGCTGTTACGGCCCTCCCTCTTACTAATTGTCTTTATTACATTCCTTCCAATATGAGGTTGGGGGGCGCTGGAGCACGATAATTTTTGAAAGGGGGCGCTGGAGGAAAAAAGGTTAAGAACCACTGTGCTAGTATATGAACAATTGCACAGTGCTTCCAGTGAAGTATAACCGCTTTCCCTCAAGCGATGGAAATTGATGCTATTTCGAAAATATGTTAGACCTTGAGTCGTAATGTGTCGTGGTCAAATTAACTCACACCAGTTTCGTGTGTTATGATCTACATGTGTCTGATTACGACTTACATCGTTTGTTTGATTAGGATTGGATGATTGCAATTAAGCCAACGATTATGCGTCAGGCGACATATTTTGTGATTAACTCGTGTCTACGCTTATCCGATTACTCAGCAATGACTGATGGTATTTGTCTGCTATAGTTGCCGGCCTGTGTTATGAAAAGTTGGTTGTGAATATCGAGCGTGCATTAGACATATGACGTTGCATTTGCTATTCGATACTCGATTTCTCTTAATTAGGACACCGGATAACCCGGACAGCTGCTTTATTCGGCCAAAACCCTCGGGATCGGAACAAAATTAAACATTGCATGTTATAAGCCTCCAGTTTGCGTTGTTAGCTTTTCGACAAATGATTTTCTGCAATTCTAAAATAATTCTGATTGCAATAGCCTATAATACCTATGGTTTTATGGTGTCCTTATATCATTCGAAAATACCTTTCCATACATTGCTTTACTTGGTGTACTGTTCAACTCTATATATATGAATATAACACAGTAATACGGTATACAATATTTATTTAGTCCTTTGGTATCGCGATATATCAGGGTTATCATGACTCGAGTTATGACTCGACTCGATTCCAACTCTAGTCACGATTTTCTAATGACTTGGCTTGACTCGAGTCATTTTCACAAGATACGGAAATGACTCGACTCGAGTCGACTGGAGTCAATATGTGTATTGACTCGACTTGGCCTCGATTCATGATTGCGCATGACTCGAACCAAGTCATATGACTCGACACTCAGACGGTCAAGACCGACATTTCATTGTAATTCCGAAGAATAGTAAAGTAACCATACACTATTTGGATTTCGTCTATTGGTACTGGTACTTGAAAATGCGGCTAGAAACTGCTAAAAGTGAGAATAATTAGTGTATTATAAATGCAAACCATTCGACATCACCAAACAGAGTTATAAGACGTGAGTTTATGAGACTTTACCTTGACATTGTGCAGTCAACACATTTACTTAGACTCAGACTCGAGTCATAATACCAAGACTCGGACTAGGCCCTCTGATTACTGCCTTGGGCCCGTATTCAAAGAGACGCCTCGAACTCAAACTCGAGCCTTGCTCAGCGGAGTAAAGGCTGAGTTGAAATCCATTGGAGTAGAGGCATCGTATTCCAAGACATTTTCGAGCTTTGCTCAGTCCTGAGTCTTACTCGACATGTCTGGCAATATTCGCAACTATGCGCTGTGCGCTCGCTCAATATGATCTTTTAAGATGCCGGGTTGGAATCCCGGTACGTTTAGCGTAATATATTTGGTGTGCAGTATCACACCGTGTGTACGTACAGTTAGTAGAATCTTTGGTGTGCACGAGACAGCGTTTCCATATTGGCGGATAGGTATATGGTACGTGTTTCATTCCTTTCAGATAAAATTGATATTGACATAAATATGTTAGAATATTACATGCAAGTGAATGAAAACAGGCCGCAGCAAGTACGGAAGTACCTTACAGATTTTGATAATCCCGTGGAATATCTCACTGAGGAACTGTTTTCTGATCGTTATAGGCTTACAAAAGGCGTTGTAATTGGATTTATGAAGGTCCTACAGTGTGACCTTACCAACCCACCTAACAAAGGCCTGCCCCTGCCTCCGTTGTTAAAGTTCCTTGTTGTTTTGCGCTTTTTCGCCACAGGAAGCTTTCAAGTTTCCCAGCCTACCCTTAGTAGATTGGTGAAAATGGTGAGTATTGCCATAGCTCATAAAGGCTCAACGTACATCAAGTTCCCACAAGGTAAAGTCGCAGCCAATTAGGCTACACGATTTTACGACAAATCGGGGTTTCCTGGTGCTGTAGGTGCCATCGACTGCAGGCTTATAAAGATACAATCGCCAGGTGGTCCTACTGCAGAGTTGTACCGGAACAGAAAAAGATTCTTCCCTCTGAATATGCAAGCCGTATGTGACTCTCATATGCCGTTCACTAACATAGTTTCTCGTTGGAGGAAGTCAGTCCATGATTCCAGGATCTTTAGATCATCAATGCTTCGAGCTAAATTTGAAAATGGAGACTACACAAGAATTTTACTGGGGAACAATGGCTATGGGTGTGCAGAATACTTTATGACATCATTTGTGGCACCCCAAACAGCTGCTGAACGTCGATATAACGAGGCTCTAATATCCTCCAGAATATCTAGAATGGACTTTTCGAGTGTGAAAGAGGGCGTCCCCTTGATGATCACTGCGTCTACGGATAAATGTCGACACATCAATGGCTTTGATTGTTGTAACAGCAGTGTTATACAACTATGCAAGAAAGCACAGGTAATATATGTCGTAATTTTATTATTATCGAGCGTTTAACTTCCTTCAAATCTAGGTGCATTATCAACAATGAAACTGATGTCCCTGTCATCCCACAAGAAGTTGTAGAGGCACCAAGAGATGTAGTCTACGAGGTTCCCAGAGAGGCCTAGCTCGAAGACGGCGGATCGTAGACACCCACTTTACGAATGAAATTTAATTTGCTATCACAAATAACGAAACTGCGGTATAAATTGTATAAAACCAAACGAAATGGAACAGTGTAGAAAGAAATGAAGTGGGACAGTAACTATCAATGATGCACAGTTACATGGGCATAGCGAAAAAAGCCTTAATATAATGGTGGGTGTTGCCAGTCAAGATTTATGCAGTTAAATGGGCCTAAATGTCCCATCGTCAAACAATCCATTGGTGTTACAGCGGAGGAGCGTAGTGCTACGTGGATCACCATCATTAAGCGGAAGTAATAACATGGATAACGGTAACAAATATGTAAATAACTACACATTAGGTGGGCTGCAGAATGCCAATGGTTGCCATAACGACTTCCTTCGATATCGAAATACCAATAGCTACGACTTTCTGAATTATTTATTCCCATGACATGCGAATAGTTTGATACGTCCATTGTTTGAACCAAGTCACTCGAAGTAACGTCGCATAATCTTCATTTTGTCGCCAAGTCAGTCCGAGTTTGAGTAATGCTACGAAAGGTCGTGTCCAAGTTCGAGTCACAATTTTCAGTATCGAATCAACTGCTGGTCATGCTTTATCATCATACTTATGCAATGCGACGTATCTATGATCTTCCCCCGCATGTTTGCTCTTGAAAGTGATAGATTGATAAAATATAGGTAGGTGTCACTTAAATATTGTCAAATAATTAAAAATCCAAAATATCGACGTGGGCTGCATGCGACCCGCATGTTTGAGACCACTGTATTAAAGGATGTTATATGCTATAACTCGTTGGTATAGCGTTTGTTGATTTGACGTAAAGTTTTTTACTTGTTCGCAGGGTTGTAACCAAGTCCCACGGCTCCGAGTCACAAGTCAATCTCACTTTTATAGTTTTGTTTCAAGTCAAGTCGAGTCATTGACAGTTCACCACCGAGTCAAGTCCGAGTCCAAGTCAGCGAGCAGAGGCTCAAGTCCGAGTCATGGTATTATGACCCGAGTCGAGTCCAAGTCATTGTGTTGACAGACCAGTTTCCAGTTAAAGTCTTGTTAAATCCACTTTTTATAACTCTATTTGGTGATATCAAATGGTTCGCATTTATAATATACTAATTTTCCTCATTTTTAGCAGTTTCTGGTCGCATTGTCAAGTAAGGGTACCAATAGAGTAGATTCTAGTGTGGTTACTTTACTATTCTGCGAAATGATAATGAAATGTCGGTCTTGGCCGTGTGAGTATCAAGTCACATGACTTGGTTCGAGTCATGCGCAATGACTCGAGACGAATCGAGTCATTTCTGTATTTTGAGAAAATGACTCGAGTCAAGTCGAGTCATCACAAAATCATGACTCGAGTCGAGTCATTACAACCCTGCTTGTTCGAGCCTTTCATTTCCCCAGTATTGTGAGGATGCTGGATAACTATTTGGTGACAGTTTTCTGAGTGCAGAAGAGAGAGAGAGAGAGAGATCAGTTTTATTTTCGCCGGCACCATCCAGATGTTTTTGGCGATGGAGATGCGATACGACTTTTAAGCAAGGTCATCTAGATGACCTCTGCACCACCGTATTTTTCTCCTCCAGGTTATCCATGGATGCTGAGCGCCTAGCTGGATAGCCGCGGATACCAGTTTTAGAGTCTTTGGTCTGACCCGGCCGGGGATTGAACCCAGGACCTACCGATCGAGAGGCTGGACGCATAACCATTACACTATCTCGCTCGGCAGAAGTAATGGCAAATAATATGCTATTGGTTCAGGCATTAAGGTAATTCTGCAAATGCGCGGGAATATAAAACTATGGTTCAGTTCCATAATTTTCAAGAGTACGTAAGGTATGATGGCAATGGTGGACTTTACGGTATACATTAATAGAAACGGCTCCTATTTATTTTAAATGACATATTCGTGGCTGTGATAATCTTTTTTCGAATGATGAATTGATTACAATCGGTATTGCTGTAGTTGTGAGCTGACTGTGTTGCAATTAGGAAAATGATATGGCAAGCGAATTTTCACAATCTAACCAAAACGTATTGTCATACGACTTCCTTCGTCAGTACTCTCACCACCCAAATCCATTAATCCTATGTCATAAATTATCCTAACTTCCTAACAGTCTAAAAGGTTCATCAAGCTCGTAAAACTAGTAATTTTTTCCTCGCGCTGCGTGGGACAGCTTCTGGTATAGCCGGGAAACAAATCAAATCACTTCTCCCTAGCAACCGCAAAAATAAACACATTTATAAATGTCTGAAACAGAAGCACGCCAGCGTGAGCTAATCTCACGCTGAAAGCTATATTTGTTTAAGGTTCTATTTACTCACCATAGGTTTCCATCAGAGTTGTAACCAATGTTCCCTCTAATTGTTGACGGGTATGCGCACACTCATCAACTCACTGCGCAGACCCTTGGAAAACAGTACGTAACGTCTAAAAAAAAGTCATCACTTTGGATTTCTTGTGCACAACTTAGATTTTTTGTGCGCAGAGACCGTGAAAGCACTGCGCATTTGCGCACGTGAGCAGCTTAGAGGGAACATTGGTTGTAACCGAGTCACAAGGTTCCGATTCACAGATCAATTTGACTTCTATATAGTCAAGTCGAGTCATTTTCAATTCACAGCCTAGTCAAATCCAAGCTCGCGTCATATAGGATTAAAGCTCGACTGTAGTCGACTCAGTCATTTTTCATATTGAGGAAAATTACTCGATTCAAGTCATTCAACGAAAACTTGCGTCTCGAGTCCGACTCGAGTCGAGTCATGAGTACTCATGACTCAGGTTGTTACAACTTTGGTATCAATACTGCGTTAGCATCGAAACCACTGTAAACCATGATTCTGGAGGCTTCGAAGCTGTTATATCATTGCACCAGAGTTGCCAACGTTTGCATAGATACGATGTCGGATTGCTACGAGAAGTTGAGTGATTTTGCTAGACGTAGCAAAAGCAAAGGGGCAATGTTTCGCTATCGTTATTTTCTGGCTGTTGGATGTTTTTATGTGGCGGGAAATGGCTTCAAATGGTTCTTTGTTCGCATTTGATTATTTTCCACCTCTGCACCGACGTTCACATTATATAACCTACTAAGATTCGATTGTGAACGCGAATTTCTGGTTTATCGAGATACGGATGCGAACGCTAACGTTAACGTAACGATCGTAGACCCGAAGTTGATATAGAAAGTGGAACACAGGCAACCACGATCACAAAAAAATAACTACTTATAGGGTTACCATGCGATCTCCTCTAGGAGGATTTTTAGTCCTTTTTGTAGAAATGGCCTCGCTTCTCACAAATGCCCTCTTTTTGACAATTTGTCCTCCGCTGTAGCCAAAATTACCCAAAACGACCACGTATGACGGTATATATTGACCTAAAAGATCGACAAGGGTTAACGAGGGAGGGAAATGTCAAAAATGATCTTATTTTAGTCAACACTGATAATAGTTATAAAAATATAAGAATAAAGCGGGCATTTTGGAAGTATCATTGGAAAAATGACATTAGCACATCACGATTTCCAGAAGATTCTTCCAAATCAGCTGTTTTGTATTCCGATAAACTAACGTTATTTGAAAAAATGTCCTCCTTTTTGGATATGGTCCCCAACTTTTGATGACACTCCCTTCGACAGGTCCGGGCTTGGAAAGGGAAAAGTGAGAAGAGCTCATTTATCCTATTCACTGTTTGTCTGTACTCTCATTGTAAGCTCGCTTCGACTATGGAGAAGTCTATGCAATTATTGGACCAACGCGGAAGAATTTAATTTACTATCCTAACTCATCACGATTGGACTCGTCCATGTTTGTACTCACACTTCATGTCTTTCAATAGACCTCAATGTATTCGGAGAGACTGATAACTAGATATATCGTGATATCCTAATAATTAATCAGCCTTTCAGATACAATATGTATACCTTTCCAGAATCTTACCGGTATGATCTTATTTACTCTACCTCGTGGATGGGAGTCTGTCTGACCGTTATGATGTTATTTACTATATACATTCTGGGTGGGGATCTGTGATTAACGGCAACGCGGTAGCCACGTCGGCCGTTTTTATTCATAGACATGGCTGGTTATGGTTATGTATAATGATGTGACCTATTCAACGCTTTAAAACTGATGAACTGCATCATGTGGAGTCATCATTGTGCGACCAACAACGAGATATGAGTATTGGTTCCCAACCTTTTTATCTTCATTCCCCACTTCAGATTTATTCCGGCTATTTATTCCTCACTACCCAATACACACCCTTTAAAATTGGGTTATCATAGTTTAGGATCCTGAAAAGAGGACACTATCTTAATAAATATTGAAAGCTCCAAGAAAACTGGAGATTTAAAAAAAAATAATGGAAAAAGGGTCATCGCTTTGACTCGGCTCCTGATTTTTTACGAAACTCGGACGTTTGCTGCATCGGATCGCTTTGTTCGTGGCATTCAGAGAAAAAGAGGACAAATTACCAAAAAAAGGGAACATTTTCAATTGATAATGTTCGATACATACATTCCAGAGCAGTTAACTGGTAACGGTAATCGCGCATGTGTCTCTGTAAATATGTAGACTATCCTGTATATAATGTTTAACAAATGCGTCTATTCCCCACTCAAAACAATTGAATTCCCCACCGGTTGAGAAACAATGGACTAAACGAACGAAAAACAAATTATTCGGAAATGGAGCAATGTATTGTATATAACTGCAATTTACTATTTTGCGAAAGTTGAACTTGTAAATTGGATATTATCAGATTAAGTTTAGCCTTGATCGGAGAAAATCGAACACTCAACGTAGCATGTCCGTTTTCAGGCTATAGTCTTGGATTTAGTTACAGCTGCAATCGGGAAGCCCGATTCACAAGGGTATACATTGGCGGATGGAAAAAGAAATGTGGCGGCACACTCTATGACTGTAACATTTAGAAATGGCTCGGGTCCCACCTGAAATATCTTTGCGACTATCTATTAGTCGCTACACAGGGGTTGGTGAGTCTATGGCAGGGGTCACCAGCACGCGGCGCGCCAGGTCATATTTTGCGGCCCGCGCTCTGATTTGAGGCTTCCGAGAAACGATCAGCAAAGTATTTTAAACTGCTGAAATTGATTTCAGTTTCAAAATGTTGTTGCTGTTATTTTTGCTTTTTGTTGTTATTGTTGTTTGAATATAAGCTATTCGCCTGCGCCCAGCATTACTATTCCTCGCTACCGCCAACGGCTTCGACGCTGCCAACAGCATGTTATCGAGAAAGAATCATCAAATGGGCATGGACATATAACCTTGAATTTCAATGACGCTTGGAAAACGGCTTACTAGGACTTTCTCACAAGATCAATCTTTAGGGGGGAGAGGGAGTCCCTCAGCTATATAATAACGTGTCTCGCCAGCCCCAATCTTGATTCCTTAATGCAGGGGTTCTCAACACGCGGCCCGCAGACGCTTATTTTGCGACCCGCAACATCTTCGATTACGAAAGGGATTTAAACCAAGAATGCTTGGTTTTTAACTCAGTGTGGTACACACAATTAGCTTTCGTACAGATAAATGGAAAACCGTTGTGTCTTATTTGTCAAACAACAGTTGTCGCAATGAAACAAGGGAGTTTAAAACGACATCACTGAATGTTTCTTCCGGAATCAAAAAAATACAAATCCACCTCTTCTTGGTAAAAAAGACGTTGCTAGGTAAGTGACAATCCCCACAATCCATATTTCGAGCCATTGTTGAAGTTTCTGACAACGTTACGGAAGCCTATAGTTCAAAATTGCTTGGAATATCACTAAATCTAAAAACTCAGCTTGTGCAGATGGAATTTGAGAAATCTTTAACACACTGTGCAAATACCCTATTCCCGCAATTGAGCAACAAGGACAACATCGTCTAACTGATATTGAATCTACAGTTGTCTGATTCGACCCTGTCCAAATGAGTAACGGCAATGTCAGCCGATCTTTCATCACAGTTTTCGAAACAAGTTGCCGCGTAAGCTACTTTAGCCTGGCAGCGACGAATCATCCAACTTCATAGCTAGTAATCTGGGTTCATTTTCTCACAGTGGTCACATTTGCAGAGTAAATGCTGGCAGGGCAAACGTGGGGAAGCGATCGCTGCTCTGCAATGACGAGTTTTATCGAGGACACCCAAAACATTGACCTGACAAAGCTAACTTTTGTAACTATTTATGAAGCTCCAGCCACGGTAGGAAGGGGAAAATGGTTGGTTGGTTTGCTCAAAAGAGATGTATTGAACCTCTGTAGCCTAAACGGCTGGTAAATGCAGTGACTTTATTAGCAGCTTACGATTAAGCTATAATGTTCCGCGGCCCGCGGTCATTTTTTGAAGTTAAAATGCGGTCCATTACTCATGGGAAGTTGAAAACCTCGGCCTTGTGCTTGGTCGATGAAAAGCGTTGCCGGGTATCGTGCGCAGCTCAAAGTTCAAAACAAAACGAAAATGACTATCATGATATTTCTTGATGTATTTGTACTACTTTTATAAAGTATTTCTTCTTTTGTGATAAGTGTCATGACAGTCGCCAACGTTAGGGAGCACAGCGTTGTACTGACGTAAAGTTTTAAAAACATGGTTGCTAAACTTCGCGGCATTTTTGTCTCAATATTGCATTTTTTCGGCCTCGGCCTTTACGTGGCCTGCGACCCGTTTTGAGTTGGCGACGCCTGGTCTATGGTCTATTCGTCTATTGCTTTAGAG
>ATSW01022165.1:0-10632 GCA_000444245.1 Botryllus schlosseri
ATAGTTCTGTTGATTAATTACAATCATTTTGCAGGATTTCCTACAAAATCTACGGCCGGGGCTACATCAACGTCACAATCTGGCACATCTCTACTTGGTGGTGCAGGTAGTCTTTGTTTGGTCTCGTATTGGTATTTTTACGCAAGATTTGGAGCGTTTTTGGTAACTCACCAATTGTTTCTTGGTCACATGATATGTTGCAACAGTATTCTAACCCTTATGCTTTCTAAGATCTCGCGGGTATTTCTGACTGCATGTTTCCATTTAATCATTTTTCAAGTTGTCTGGTAGCTTGATACTATGCGCTGTTTCTTCACTGTGCCGCAAATATGCAGCGTGATGCCGTACCTGAGACATTGAGTAATTAGACTTGTTCAAACTAACGGAATATCGGTGTTGGTCATCAGAGGCAAAAGAGCATCTCCGAATTTCCTAAAGTCTTGTAAATTTCGCTACCATGTTGGTTGCGATACGAACGGCGGTATGATTTTTCAGTTGGATTCGGAGGGCTTTCCTCTCAAAGCTCAACCGCAGCCACTAGCTCCTCTGGCTTCAAGCTTGGCACGGGGAAAGATGGGCTCAGCGGGAAGACAGCTTCACAGGCAACAGCATCCACTGCGCCGACCGCCACTAAGACAAGCGGCATCGGATCTCTGGGTAAAGGTTTTTCTTTGGGAGCTCCAACGTCTTCCAGTGCAACTGCATCGTCTTCAGGTAATATATGAAAGTGGGAATTCTCTTGAAAATTGTTGTATTTCACATAAACTATATTGGGCCAGAGACTGGCAAACTAGGGCCTGCGTGCTGGAAACACTTTTCGTGCCAAGGTTAATTTGTGTTCTAGGCTGTTATCGTCAGAGGGGGGTTATAACCAAGTCACAAGGTTCCTAGTCACAAGTCAATCTTACTTCTTAGTCTTCACTCGAGCCAAGTAGAGTCATTCATGATAGACGTAATACCAGTTATGTTGGAACTTAACTCTTCTTGGAAAGTTACAATGAACTTGTCGTAGGTGTCCTAGTCTCGAGTCATGCGCAATGACCCCACTACAAGTCGAGTCAATACACAAATTGACTCAAGTCGGAGTCGAGTCATTTAAATCACCCTAATATCACGGTTCGAGTCAGCACAACCCTGCTCGGAGGTGAAGCTATATATGTTGGTTATCGGAAATCTTATAAATCTCAGTAATGCCTGTAATGTGTGTGGGCCTGTTTCTTTGACTATTAATACAAGATTGTGTTCTGTGTCTAATTTATAATTTGATAACACATTGATACTGAAATAAACCCGAATATCTTCAGCTGACATTCGTCATGGTTGATTTTTTTAAATTCCAGTACCCCTGACGAGTGTCAGCCAAGAAGATTCGGCTTTATTTCAATACAGATTATTATTGTATATTCTAAATATAGTGTTTATTTCAGCCGGTACAACAGCCACAACCACAACTGCCACGCCGACCATGAAATATTCCGACCTGGAAGCAAAAGTCAACACTTGGATGTCAGATCTGGAGCAGCAGGAAAAGCTCTTTTTAAACCAGGCTACTCAAGTCAATGCGTGGAACAAACTGTTGGTGGAGAATGCTGACAAGGTAATGATCGCCACAGTGTAGCCCTATCATTCATTAGTAAAACCGATAATCGGTTCCCTGATGTCGAGTCAATGTCGAGCTCTGAAAGAAATATCTGCCATTGCAGGGAAGCATCAGGAATTTTGGAAGTAGCTAATGTATGTATTTTACAACTTATAGCTAACCTTTTGTTGTGCGTACATTGAACTTCGAAAAAATGATCTGTGAACCAATCTATGAAATGAAAGCAAATACTTATCCTGCTGCTCAGCACCAACGCTGACTATTTTGACCACCTCTGAAAATTGGTCATGTATCTTGCCTGTTGAATAACTGTGGAGTTAATCAATCCTGATGTCATCCTGATAGAAATGCTTAGTATACTGTAGATTCTCATTGAAATCTCGCATTTTTTTTTTCATTCTAGATCACAGCTCTGAATACCGAGTTTGAGAACATTGAGCTCAGTCAGAAACGACTGAATTCCGAGCTCGAGTTCATCCAGAAGCAAGAGGACGAGCTGGAAGAACTGCTGAAGCCTCTGGAAGAGAACGTGAAGCAGCAAATGACGTCTTTCGCGTCGTCCGTGCACACGCATCATGCCGACGTGGAAAGGGAGAGAACGTGGGTTTGAACGAGACAGATTCAAATCCTAAACCTAATCCAGAACTTTTTTTATTCAAATCCTAATCCGATTCAAACTTGGAATTCCACTTAAAAAGCTATAGCCTACATCTTATGTCTATATAATTCTGTGAACAAATAAATCGCTCAATGAGTGTTGAAGTACATGCAAACTTTGTGAAATAGTTATAGGACGAAATACTTTGTCACCATTCGCCAATTGATGAATCCGAATCCTAATCCATTAACCCTTTGTAATCGGCCGGCCTACTGACCAAAATTTTACTGCATCCACAAAAAAAACGATAAAATGTCATCCATATGGCTTAATCGACGCCCAATATATTGCCGTAAACCTGAAGTAGCCGCCTAGCGGTCTGAGATACTCTCACAGCTCAGACGCCAGAGGGAATAGCGTTATGCGAGAAAATCTTCCAGATTTCTTGAAAATAAAATATAATTTTGTTCTTCTATATCTCCTGACGTCATACCTAGGCCCTCTCTTGGTATATGACAACCTGATTGCCTTCCGCATGAATCTCTATGTTGCAACGAGACATTACACGCTACTATAGCGCTTCATAGCCCAGTGCTACGATCTTGGAAAGGTAGAGATGATAAGCTCTAATCATGCTGCAGCCGCCGATTAGTAGTCGATTACGTAATCTCATATTGTAGCTGAAGGCAACGCGCGTCCAGTTCTACATAACACAGTAACTGCCTTGGCAATTTTGCCTATCGTGGCTATTTTGCCTATACCTGCATGCTATTGAAGTGTTATCAACCCCAGTTGCTTGTTATATGAAACTTCAGCTGCATAAGGGATCCGTAAGTATACACATATTGCCTTATTCGACACTGCCCAAGTGCCCAGTGCCCATATACGCTCGAGAAGTCATTTCACGTGATGCATTATTGCGTTATTTCACATCAATTTGAACTGTATTCTACACGGCTAATGTTCCATGTATGATCAACAGTATTCATAGAAGCCAACAGTAGGTTCGTGTACCATCTAAAACAGATATATAACTGCCTCTATATGATATTGTTATTACAGGCTCAGGTACCAAAATAGCCTGGTGCCTAACTCGCACGCTTATTTGTGCAGTGTTATGGCTGGTGTCCGCTTTCTTATACAAAACTAAGCTCCATGATAGGGATATTGATGAATATGCCAGGATAATGGCTAACCATATGTACAATTTGCAATTGCCTGAAGCAATTGTACATCTGTTTGAAACCGCAACGAGTCAGGTGATCTTACGGAGCCATGATTTTCACGTAATGAGGTATTGCTTTCTTTCTCGTCAATTTGAAACATCTTCTACGTGCTAATCTTCGATATAAGGACTTTCATAGAATAGTATGACCAACAACAAGTCATAGAAGATAACTGTAATTGGTTATATGACGTCTAGAACGGAAGATACAATGGTTTATATTTCAGGCGTTCATTCACGCGAACATCATTGCAAATTCAATTTTGCGGGAAACATTTTTGCGTGTTCAATCTTCATTTCAAGCAGGATATATATTTCAAGCATTGATATAATAGGTTGTACAATGTACATGGTCTGATGTATGCGTATTAGGGCTGTTCAAAAATAGCTTTTTTTCTCCTGAATCTTGCTGGCTACGTGATTAAATCGTTAGGTTGCCTTAAAAAACGGCGCACACCAAATTTAAATTCATTCCAACCAATATTTTCTTCAGTTTGAAAATTTTGAATTTATACCCAAAGATGCAAAAAAATTTTTTTTAAAATTCTTCCTGCAACCCCATGAAATTGTTGCGCTGTCTTCAAAGACGATACAAAACAAATTTGACTCAATTCCAACCCGTAGAAGCGGAGTTATTTGAGTTTTTCGATGATAATTCTTGGATTATCCACCGATCAAGAACTTAGCAGAACTGGATGTAGTCAAACATACTTGGGTAGAACTCTTTAAAAGAGAAAATACCTCATTTGCTCTCTCGTTCTAATGCAGTTTGCTTGTCTTTCAGGTATAACCTCGCCGAGAATATCGACAGTCAGCTGAAAAATATGGCGTTGGATTTGCGTGAAGTGGTCGAGCATATCAACTCCACGAGTGCCCCTGCCGACTCCAGTAATCCGGTAAGATTCTATTCTTTTTAGGGGAACCCGGTACTTATATTAGGGCCGCTGTCTGCTGTCCTGAGCTTAAATGGTAATCCTTTGACTGGCGGCCACAGCGTAGAATTAATGAAATCGGTCTTCATCGAAAGCTGGCTTCGCACTGATTCCGAAAATTCGTATCAAAACCTGGTCAGGGCACTGGAACCTCACTGAATATCCACCAGAGCGTCGCAACAAAATGAACGTGAAAAAGACCTATTGCGGTGCTCCCGTTGTTTGCAGCAATGGAGATATAAGATGTTGAGATTGATTTCTAATGGGATTCCAGTGCACTGACTAGATGAGGGGTGGCAACCTTTTCGGCCGAAGGGCCACATTCAGTTTACGAACCATTGCGCGGGCCACTTGAATGTTGAAGACCTCTTTTGTCGTCTGATAGGAACGAGCCGAATGAGGTGATGGTGGACACTAGCCTTATATTACTACGCATTCAAATCGATTTATGTCATGAAATCGTGTGGTTTGCACTGTGCATTCATGTACTAGCCATGCGAAACACATAGATTTTTCGTAGGTATTAAATAAATTCGGTAAATTTAATTGTAACTTGCATATATTGCGGGTCGTCTCTGTATACCTTTGGGCTCAGTTTGCAAGGTCAGGACTATTCGGTGCTTTGACATATCGATATCGAAGGTTTCGGCAAACATGCGTTTATCATTTTATGTCAAGGTTTCATCCCCACATGTTGGACGACACAGTCTCTCATAATTGCGAATATAGTTAGAATCAATTCTGTTAATGATGGGTATTGTTCCGTCCTGGTGTCAACATTAAAAGCAAGAAATATAGTGAAAAATATTGCACGAAGAAAAATTTCAAATTGATTTCATCTGATATGAAATATTCTACTTCGTATTAAAATGCGATGATCTAAGAAAACTGTGGCTGGGCCCTGGCTGCTCGAATGTGTCGTAACTGATATTTTAGTCATCATAATATCTCAAATGTCGCGGTCAGGCTAGTTGAATTTTTGGTTGGCTTTGCAAACTGGCAATTATTTTTTTGATAATGAAAGTTATATTGAAAATAACCTCGCTGGCCACTCAGAACCTTCTCACGGGGCCACATTTGGCCCGTGGGCCACGGGTTGGTCGCCCCTGGACTAGATTATGAATATAGGTTTGGAATCACCGCGACGGTAGCTTTGGATCGAGACCAGTTTCACGAAGCATCAAACTGTCCCTCCGTCTGTATGAAATTCTGTGGTCTCCAGCTACAAGATTATTAGAAATCCTACATTTGCTTCCATGAAACGCTCCAGTCTCCTTCCTAACCCAAGCAGATCTAAACGGAAAAATCGATCCTTCCAATTCCATGTTTAAATTGATTGTGGTAATTAAAGGTTAAGAACCAATGCTGTATTGACAGGGGGATCGAAGGTTTACTGGTTTCAATCGTACGCTATTATGAGAATCCAGATATTGTTCTGCCGAATCGAAAAGAAATTAAGTTCAATTCATCACCTATCCATGTAAAATAGGGTTGTTCAAAAATTACTTTTTCTCTCAAATTCTACGGGCTACTTGATAAAATTGTTAGGTTACCTAATTGAAGCCTGCACACCAAATTTAGTTCAATTCCAACCTGTAGCCGCATTGCTACGGGAGAATAAAGTTTTTATTTATATAAAATGAATAAAAAAAATTTGAAATTTTTTGTTTACCCCATGAAATTGTAAGGTTGTCTATAGAAACGATGCTCACCAAAATTGGCTCAATTCCAACCACTCGAAGCGGAGTTATTGACGTCGAACTATCCAGACTTGTTATTAAAGTATCAGTAGATGTAACGCCATAAATTTCAACTGAAATCCAAGTAACAGTATAAATTTCCAACCCGCAGCGAAACTATTGCGCATACTGATATCTTTGATGTATCCTATCGTCTGTACCACAGATCAATCAAATCGGCATGATACTTTCCGCGCACATGGATTCTCTGCAATGGTTGGACAGCAACTCTGCTTCGCTCCATCACAAGGTGCAAGACATGACGAAGCAAGTCGACCACATGAAGAGGGAACACGAGAGCAAGTTTCGACTGGCCTTCAGTTGATAGGGTCGCTGCTACGTTGGGTCATGGAACCATTCACCAGGCTCGATGCTGAGCGCTGATGCGACGGTGGTGAAGTTATCTTGCGTCTGAAATCGCTGAATATTGACTGTGGCGCTGGCTTGAAAGCGAGTTCTTTGCTGTTTTCGAATTGCTGTTGTGGCGTATGGTGGTATTGTGGGTCACACTCGTAACTAGGGCTTAGCACAATGATTTGAGTAATCAGATCTGAATAGAGTGTCATTATAACCTCATGCCTGTAAGAGTAACGTGAAAAGTTCAAATATGAATCATTTATGCGACCACATAGAATACAATGCCAGGTCCACATCACATTAAAGATGATATGGTAAATTTTCCGCTATACTTATTTAATTGCAATTTGTAACAATGATTTGGGTTGATGAATCGCCTCTTAGGGACAAGGTGCGTATAATTTCAGTGCTCGAAATTAATAATCTCCACTATTCCACTCCAATCATTGTGCCCACCCCAGTCAATTCTAATGACTCGAGCCGAGTATAGATGAGTTTTTTGTTTTCTGTAATTACATGGTCGTGAAAAATGGGTATTTATCGACGAGAATTACAGTTTGGTTTTAATTTCCACTACGGAAGTCTTGAAACCTCGATTGACAGTATCGTAGAATACGAAACAAATAGTACAAAGCTATCTGCCTTAGTGAAAATGCAAAATTATCTTTAACGTGATGTGGAACTGGCTTTATATCCCTCGTGGTTGCATAAAAATCACATAGTGACATCACTCGTACTGTTTGATGTCATAATCAGAGTTACTCAATTTAGAATCTAACCATTGAGGCACTCGATGTTGCCTAGCCCTGCTTGCAAGTTGTCGGTATATTCCTTGGCTGCCAGTTTACTATAAACGTACACGTCCAGTACCTACTGCATTGGCACTAGCGTTAAATATCAAACAGCAAGAGAAGATGAAGGATGTGTGGGATTCAACTTCACCGTTTACTATTTTTTCTCCGTGTCGCTTTTTGTAATGCTTGTCACTTTGTTCGAAATATAAAATGGCTGATCTGTCAACGTGAAAGTGTGCACGTTGTTTAGAATGCTTGATGTTGGACACGGGTTCAAGATCACGTCAGGGTTGCCAACTGCTGGTGGCCCAAAAGAGCCGAATTGCTCTCCAAAATGTGCCAAATGGCCCTTCAAGGAGCCAACTATTTCCGATTTCAGCCAATATGCTCATTAAAACACAAAAGTTATGCGTTGTCAGTAGCCTGTGCACTTATACATTAGGGTGGAGTGAAAATAACTTTTTTGAACGAGAAAGGGAGTACTTGAATCACGACAAATGACCTGAAATTTCAATATAAATTGACTTTAGGGAATTGCCCCTATTTCCAGCCAGCAATCCTCCAACGAGGGGTGAAATTGCACAACTCGACAACCACTACTCGTAGCGTCATGACATGTAGCTCAAAGCTGCCAAAACATGTTTCTTTCCGTCTTGAAGAGAAAGTTTTCTCTATTGTAAACACAAAACGAGTTACAGCCAAAAAACAGTATACTCTTGAAGCGGGTAAATGGCGGGAGTAACTCAGTCACAGCATAGTGTCCTATATGGTATCGACACAGGCAAATATCACGCCTCAGTGAAATTGTATCACGTCACAACTTCCATTTGGCTACAGGCAATTTGACGGTCATTTTTGACCGGCTTGCCGAGCATTAAATTTGGTGAAACGGGTATCAATCGAAAGCTCACTCTGCACTGATTACGAAAATATAAATTTTACTCCGCTCGTGGCCCTGGAACCCCCACAATCAGCCTCGAATTCTTCATTGTTATGGAGATTGGCATTGATACGCAACAATGCTGTCTGGCGAAACGAGAGAGTAACGACAGATTAACTCTCTCGTTTGGAAGTTGTGACGTGATACAATTTCACTGAGCCGTGAGATTTGCTTGTGTCGACACCATATAGGACACTATGGTTACAGAGAGAGTCTTTATTATCACCTCCACCCAAAATACATAAAAAACAAACGGCAATGATGGTGGTACAGAAAATATGCATACACATTGCACAGCACATGTTAGTGTGATATACACAAAAACAGCTAAATAAATCAATCTTATTATATAAAAGCTCACTGGTAAGAGCTGTTACTCCATCTATTTTTAAAAGAGGCCCGCGGGCGAGTCATCTGGTCCTTACGGGCTAACTGGGGCCCGCGTTGGTGACCCCTGATCTAGAATATGGAGCACGATAGAAGCACTGTGATGGCAATAAGCCGCTCAATGATGACATGGATATAATCCTGATATCCAAGGTTAGAACGACGATAACTAAAGAAAAGCGATTCGACTTTACATCAGTTTCAATCAGGGCTGTAATGACTCGAGTAACGATTTTCTGATGACTCGAGTCATTTTCTCGATACACGGAAATGACTCGACTCGAGTCAATCTGTGTATTGACTCGACTTGGACTCGAGTCATTGTGCATGACTCCAACCAAGTCATATAACTCGCGACGAAGAATAGTAAAGTAACGACCTTATTGGGATTTCGTCTATTGGTACTGGTATTTAAAAATGCGACCAGAAACTGCTAAATGTGAGGAAAAAATTAGTATAACATAAATGCGAACCATTCGATATCACTAAACAGAGTTATAAAGTGGGTTTAACAAGACCTTAACTGGAAACTAAGCAGCCAACGAATGACTTGGACTCGGACTCGAGTCATAATACCATGATTCAGACTCGAACCTCTGCTCGATGATTTGCACTCGGACTTGACTTGGTGGTGAATTATAAATGACTCGACTTGACTCGAGTCAAAACTATAAAAGTGAGATTGACTTGTGACTTGGTTACAACCCTGGTTTCAATTGTAAAGTTATTTTATAGTAAAATGCGCCAAATTGGAGCCAACACGACAAACGTAGTTTTTCGTTGCCGACCGACCTTTAAAGGAGCCAAATTTCGGAAATTTGGCTCCCAAATGCGCCAATTGGCAACACTGGAAAACGTGATCGAGACTTCGGGTATTTCTATGAGTGCAATGGAAGTCAGTGTGTAGCTTCAGTAACAGACGCCAGATGCTCAAAGTTTCGCATTTTGACGTAACTATTCTGTCTCGAAAACCGTGAGTGAAGCTAAGAAGAGAAAGCCAGACAGTATTGTTGCGTCAGAATCCCAAATTCGCTCACGATGCAAAATTTCAGGCTGATTAGGAGGGGGGTGTTCCAGGACCGTGAGCAGAATTACATTTTTATTATCGTAATCAGTGCAGCAGCAGCTTTCTCTTGATACCCGTTTTGTCAAATTTAGCGCTCGGCAAGCCGGTTAAAAATGGCCGTAAAGTTGCCAAGTCGGTGAGTAGAGGACGGGTCATAGTGTTGTGACTCGAGTCCAAGTCATTGTGTTCACCAGGGCTGTTCAAATAAAACTCTTTTACTGAATCTTGCTGGCTAAGTGATTAAATCGTTAGGTTCAAGGCTCGATCAGGTCGGCGCGGTGAACGGACGTGTTGTTGGAGCTCCTCCGCGTATCCGTTAACTCTGGCGAAATTTCAGCGAGTATCTGCAGGCCGTGATATAGACAAAGCTATACCTCAACGTTGCTCTGACTCGCATCGCGAATTGTCAGAGTCACATTCCTCACAGGAGATTGTGGATTTATCTTGAACAAAAAACACTTCAATGAAACGCAAACCTGACAGGACATCGACAGATGACGGGGATACTAACAGTCCACCAGCAAAATTGAGATCAAGCTTACAGGTAGTTGAGGAAGAGATGAAAGTTGTAATACAAGGTTTGGGTAGATCGATGAAGTTCTATCACCCAACAAAGGTGCACAGCTGCTTGCACAACACCATTGGTGATTACGAAACGAATAAAGCAGGGGTGGGCAAACTACGGCCCGCGGGCCGCATGCGGCCCGCAACACCGTTCTGTGCGGCCCGCGAGCGTCTAAAGAAACTTCTTAAAAATATTCATAAAATGCGTACTAAAAATCGAATTACTGCAAGGACTTGATTAAACTTTTTCTTATTATATTTTACCATAATAATTCTAAGGCAGTGGTCCTCAAACTGGGGGCGTGAAAGCATCTGAAGGGGGCGCGAAGCTGAGCTGAACTGAAAAATTGTCTCGCGTTACACGCGATTTACATTTACTTCATAATTATTGCTCTGTCTTTAGTCTGAATTTCATATTTAAAAATCTCTC
>ATSW01022249.1:0-11390 GCA_000444245.1 Botryllus schlosseri
TATTGTCCATTCTCGGTAATGTCCATTCTCGGTATTGTCCGTTCTCGGTAATGTCCACTCTCGGTAATAGCATTCTCGGTAATGTCCATCTCGGTAATAGCATTCTCGGTAATAGTAGGGAACCAGCTACTCGGCGTCTCAAAACTGTAGCCGCCAAACGCCATCTAGCGTCACCAGTTCAGCCGCCAAACGCCGTGTAGACATTCGGCCGCCGCGCGGCGTTTGGCGTCTGGCGTTTGGCCTCTGAGCGGGTTTAACCCCTGTTGATGATTTGGTTGACTACCATGTCACGTGGTGGCGTATTGTTTTGATTACTGCGGCTGCATTGAGTAACCGAAAACGTCCGCCTTTCACTATGTCTTGCGCAGCGTCGCTAACAAAGTAGCTCAATTCAAGGTGTTTTCTGCCGACGTTGCATAAGACATATTGTGGAAATAAGAAACTCGCAGTTGAGATCTGATTGTTCCATCGGTGAGATCGAATTTGTCGATTAGAATATATTGTGTCACGAAATTGAGAGGCAGATGAAATGATCAACCCTTCACCCACCCAATTCGCCATCGCCTACGGTGTTAGTGTTTTTCTGTCATTCTTTATTCTTATACCCGCAAGCATCGACTCGCACAATATGCGTGGAAATTGTTTGCTTACTGCAAAAGGTGAGAATAATGTAACCTGTGTGTTCGCTTTGTGCTTATGCTTTGAATATGGTTTTGATTCCTTTGAAACACGCTACGGTAATCCATGAGTACCAAGTTCGGTAGTATATGGCAGTGCGAAATCTTTTGGTGCTGTGTGTTGTGTCTTAATATTAACAAAGAACGTAATCCTATTTCTTTTTTGCAGGTTATTGGAATGAAACAAATGAACTGGTTGTGACATGGGGTCATCGATCAGCCTGCAATTTCATAGTGTTCATGGGTGTAGCATGCTTGCTATCCTCTCTATACTTCTTCTGGAACAGCATCTACTCTGTATGCAAGGGCTATGACGGGTAAGATGGGATGTACCGGTACTAAATCAGCTGACTAAAACTGAATGTAATTTCCATTAACAGCTCACCATTATTTTGTTTTGTTTCTCTTTTGCTGGGGGCATTTATGACAATTTCATTACTTTCTTCGTCGTTTATTGTTTCACTTGGTTACTCGTCTTGGTGTGACATTGTGACAGGAAAAAAAGATAATAGCCAAGTGTAAGTACATATTGCAAATATGATAGACTTGCATGCTATTTTAATGTAATGATGATGAATATGCAATTCTCAGGTGCTGGAAAGTTGACCTTGGAAATTTTAATAAAGAGTATCATGTGAACAGTGATGATTTTAGTTCAGACTTGGAAATTATTGAGGTATGTAATTTTATGACTTGTCTGGTAGATTCTCATATAGGCCAGTCTGCTTTTACTGGTTCCAACAGGCAACATTTACAGTATTTCCGTAATTTTGGTGGGTTGAAACTTATCCCTTGAATCCTTAAATCCCTTGAAAGAGCCTTCATGTTGACTATAAATTGTAACTTTTACATGACGTTAAATCGGACATGAAAGCTTTTTAATTTTGCTAGTGTGGGGGGTTGCCACAGCAGATCAGTGATTTGCATTGTGATCCGTCCTAAGCTGCACCCGTCCTTGGTGCCGGCTGGTACTAGTCTTGCTGACCATTGGTGTGTGAGACATCGAAGATATTTTGTCCCCATAATTCCTGTTGGTTGAACAAGGACTTGCCATGATCGGATTTTGCTTGTATTGTGTGTTGCTTGTCTAGCCATGCCGATACCATCTACATGACCAAGTTTCTACATCAATCAGCTTTGCTATTATCATCATATTATAATTTTTCAGTTTGGTTCATGGAGTTCTACTCTATCGTGGGTTGCCGCGACGGTCCTATCCTTCTTCAAAGTAAGATACTACCATAAAAATGAAGAACTCATTCAAGGACTGGCTTTGGAAAAGGATTCTCTCATTCCGTATCGGTTGCGTTATCAGAAAATCGACGAGGGTTCCTCATATACCTAATGTTGCATCCATCAATTCCTTATCCGTTCCTCTACTGCAGTTATTTTTGCCTCGCCATCAATATACACCGTGCTTACTGAGTATTATATACACACCTATACTACGTGGTTATTTCTGATATTATGTGGAGTATATCAATTAGCAGTTAATGGGAGTGGTTATATATGGATTCTAGAGAGCGCCTGTCATGATTCATCAGTGAGGTTGCAAGCTAGTTATGGCAGCGAATTTAAACTACCTGTCTAATGAGCTAATGGAGGGAATTTCGACCTCACCCTTACAAATGTTTGGCATGCTTGGGTTTATAGTCAAATTCGCTGCTATTAATCAACTCGTGGCTAGTAGACCATAATCCAGGGTTGTCACGACTCGTCTCGCAATTTTCTGATGACTGGAGTCATTTCCTCAAAATACGGAACAACTCGAGACTCAGATGGCCAAGATCGACATGTCATTGTAATTACGAAGAATAGTAAAAGTAACCACACTATTGCGATTTCATCTATTGGTACTGGAGAATGCTAAAAGTGTGGAAAATTAGTAGAATATAAATGTGAACCATTCGATATCACTCTACAGTGCAATCAACACGATGACTTGGACTCAACCTACTGCTCGCTGACTTGGACATAATACGGTGTTGAATTGAAAATGACTCGAGTCAAAACTATAACAGTGAAATTGGTTTGTGACTCGGAGCTGTGTGACTTGGTCACAACCCTGCCATGATTCTCCAGTTAACAATAGCAGCGAACTTGACCTGTCTAATGCTGATCTAATGGAGTGAATTTTGACCCCTTCCTTACAAAAAGTATGCAATATGGTCTGTTAGCCATGATTCTCCAGTTGGGGTAACTCGATCATACATCATGCAATAGCAGTATATTCACACAATGACTAAGATAACAGCGGTAACATGAAGGCAGTAACGCGAAAATGATCGCTGACACATGCTTACAATTGCGAATTCAGCAGTTTATTTACACGATGAGAAAAAGAAACAGCGGTAACATGAAGTCAAAAAGGCAGCAAAGCGAAAATGATGGTCAACAGATGCTTACTATTGCGAACTTGGCAATGAAATCACCACAACAGATAGCACAAAATGTCATCAGCACTACACTGCGTAATGCTTTTAGTAACAACCACAACAGATGATGGCACTTACCATTGACTTTGCATATTGAATTTAGTCTTCACTAAATATCTCAAGTTCACTTGCGCTACATCGTACACTATGTATTCATTGTAGAGTAACGACGTTCCTTCACAGCCAGACTCCTTCCCGGACCCTACATGGGCTATGGTGCCATCTTTCATCGTGTAGTCGCTCGATTCGTCCGGGCATGTGGACCCCATACCCTTGACGCTGTGCTTTCCTTTCGGTAGCTTCCGTACGTCCATGGCATTCTTCAACTCGCGCCTAAAAAAAGGTGGCACGTCGATATCACTGTACAAACAAGTGCACACTCAGTAATGAACTCACATATTTCCCAGCGCTACTTCAGCGAGCAATAACAGTCCGTATGGATTCCCATGCGACGCATGGCAGTAATTCGCACTTTTCGAAACCATATCGGCAAAGTACAACCCCTTGCCGAACATATATCCCGTCTGTAATGCAAGAGTCATAATTTTCCAATGCAGTAGCAGGTGAATATAGAGGTTTTTGCAAGCAATTTTTGAATGCAGGGAAGTGACGATAAAGCATTTTTCAAACTGGACCGTTCAGTGTTTGTGACAGGGTGACTAATAATGAAGTTTATACAGATTAACCTGTGCGGATCACCTCGATAAGATACACTCGCCATATCCAAGTTGTTTCGACCGCTTGCTATCTTTTTATTTTATCACAATTTTGTGGTACTGTCAATTGATAAATTCATCATTAAACTGAACGGAACCGACATGAAACCAGCGGGGTCAATCAAATGTGCAAAGGCCTCTTCCATAGGCTAATGCAAACATGGAATATGTTTATAAACCATTTCCAGCGGAGGACGCACCTTTGTTCTTGCATGGTCTCAGAACAAACGCCTGGGCGAGTTTTGGGTGGGAATGGGTGATTCAGTGCCCTAGATGTCAACAAGTGGATACTAAAATCAGGCAGAAAGAATCTATTTACATTAGCGCACATCAGGAACCAAAAGGCGATAAGTGCCGAAATTCGAGCGAACAACATTTCATGACGTACCACAGGCGCTTCGGGCGGCGCAATCCTCAAGCCCTGTGACAAAATGCCGGCGTAGTTGGTCACACGAGAGCCATGCCACAGCAAACGACGGTTGTGCAGCTTCTTGAACGGCCGGTAGCGGCTTTTTTCACCTTAAAAACTGACGAGG
This sequence comes from Botryllus schlosseri, assembly GCA_000444245.1. Taxonomy (NCBI): domain Eukaryota; kingdom Metazoa; phylum Chordata; class Ascidiacea; order Stolidobranchia; family Styelidae; genus Botryllus; species Botryllus schlosseri. Next base: position 4,365 of record ATSW01022249.1, read on the forward strand.
TCAGCCGTCGCCACGTCAGACGATTACGAGTTCATTCAGCCTACCTTTACGGTCCAACTCAAATATTTCTTCGACTTCGAGACTGTATGCGGAATGGGTCTTGGCGTGAGTGTTTTGCACCATGTCGCCGATCACGTTACGCATTTCGTCGTTGGCATCGAGTGGCTGCGGAGAAAAATTTATTTTCCGACCGTGAATACCAGAGGCGGTCAGTAACAAAGTGCTTCTACTTTTCATACCAAACTCCAGTGAAAACATGTATTTGATGTCTTCTACGCTACTTTCTTCCAAGTAGTTTTCTGTCTACTTGCAATAGTTGATCAAGTGGTTACGATTTTAAACTGCTACTTCTACCTAACAAAAAAGTTCTAGAATTACTAGAAAGTCGCTACTTCTATTTGTGCTCAAGTAGATGAGATAGTCAGTAAGGAAGTACTCGTCTTCAAGAGGTATTCAATACTTACTCAAGTGGTTTTAATTTTCAACTACTGCCACTCACCAGTTTCGAGTGTTAGGCAAAACTAGGCCTAGAATACTTTTACGTAATTGGAAACCGTTACTTCTACTTGCATTTGAGTATCAACAATGACTACTTTGACAACATCTGGTGAAAATGCTCCGGACAAGTTGGGAAACACGGAGAAAGCAAGGTAACCTCTATTCGGCATTGCAGTTTCTTGTACTGAGTGTCGATGGGGTCTTCCTCCTTTACGTTGGCGTAGTCGCCTTGGAGCAGATTGTACGCGACCTCTATATCCAGCAGGCTGTCGATCATCTCGACCTGTCGTGCAAATTCGGAGAATTAGAAAGAAAGAACATTGTATATAAAAATCGCATCACAGAATCCGACGATTGTTAATATAAAATGTTCTTTCCAATCCTCACTAATTGCTGACGATCAACCCATACGAGGGTTAGCCGAAAATACACGGATTCATTCCAATATGAACATACAATTCAAATGCAATTGCAGTTCTGTACCTTAAAGAAGCTCTTCAAATACTTATAATTCAGTAGAGATTTACAACGTTACTTATACTCGAATAGCAACAATGGTTACTTTAGACACCTCTGTTGAACACCGGCGATCACGGTTAGCTGTGTAGCAACACATGACGATAGTTCGGGGCCACTGATTATGACCTAAGCACAGCATTCCTTTATTATTCTCCACACAAACCACACCAACACGGACACCGTGTTATACGCAACAACAACGTTAAACATAACCAGTTATCTACCTTGGACTTGACCAACTCTATGTTGTTCAGCATCGGCGGCTGTTTCATTCCGAAGTCATGCGGGATCAAAGTGTAAAATCTGTTTGAGCAATCCAGTATTTTGGGAGCGCTTGGTGTTTCGCTTTCAATAATCTGAACGGGAAGACATACTATTATGAGAAGCATCCGCAGATTCTTATGAATGTGGGAAACATTCGCTTCAGTCTGTACATGATTTATATTTCTATGGATTCAAACTCCATATTCTTTGGTTAATCGTCGATCATCGAGACAAATTTTTGACATTTCAACAAAGCAGAAGTTTTGTATTAATACATCATGTTAAAATAGTTCTTTGAAGTGTTTTACCTAAAAATGCGTTCACAATCTTGTCATAACTCTAATTCTCAGTTCCTAAAGAGTAACATCCAGCACATCCTATATTGTTTCACAACACATTTGTACGGATAGAATTCGCTTGAAAGCGGAAATTCAAGTCACGAGCGACTAAACGTGGTTGTCTACAGCTAAAAGAGAATCAATCAATTGACCCAATGTAATGTTAACGATCGATGCGAGAGACATTGCAGAACAAAGCCCACTTACCCCGGTCACTTCGGACAGTACCCCGTACGCTCTCTGCAGCTGCTTCTTACTTAACTTACCGAGAGGCATCTTTTTCATATCCAGCTGCAAAACAAACGTTGCTAGGAGGACCGTAGCCCTTCAACGCAGAAGCGATAACGACCAGTCGCCAACCAACCTCGAATTCCACCATCGCCTTCTTCATGCTTTCCACGTCAAATATCATCTTGATGATCTTTTGCACTTCTTCATGTAGCTTCGAATTGCTACCGGCAGATTGCAAGCCCTTCAGCTTCTCATCGTTTTCACCGTAATCGATGTCGAGAGGATAAAATTTTCTGGGCATCTTCACGAAATGAGCGGTGCCAAATTCGTTGCCTGAAATGTCAGAAACATTGAAATGACCCCTGAATATTTCTCATATAGCTGGCATTAGGTAGACATACTTTTGAACTTAGTTCATGTCATGCGCGGATGCGATGAAAATTTGGTTTTAATTCGACACCACACATTAGCTCGCACATTGATATCTTCGTTGCTCACCAGTTTTATCTAAATAAATTTCTTCAAAATTTCTCAGTGCCGCATCAACGGAATAGAAGTCCTCGACTTTATCTCCCCCTATCGTCGTCCCAACTCGACCCCAGGCCCGGAACACATAATATTTCTTCTTCGAGTCATGCTCCAGAAGCTAGAGATTCGATAAGATGCGGGCACAAATTAACAAAACCTGTCACTTACAACAATACCAGAACGCGGTACCTGCAATTTATAATAGGAATTTGCGCCCGTATTCATGTCCACCAAGGATAGGGTTGCTGTGTACTTCGAGCCGTTCTTGACCTAAAACAATTGAGACATTCGAATCACGTAAAAGTGTTATGGCACAAGACACAAAAACATGTGAAAATATACAGCGGTGCAGGAATCAACACAATTTCATAGACAGTAATTATCTGACCAAGAAATATAATGAAATACAGGAAAGAAAATACCACGTTTTTGATAGAATACCGTATGTAAAACTTTTAAAAAATAACAACGCATAGGAGCAAAATAAACCAATTATACATAGAGGTAAACACATGAAACGAAGATAAGCTGAAAATTAGGTCCTGATAATACTTCGGCAGGGACACAAGTTCAATATTAGAGATTAAATTCAGAACAGAACCAACTGCTGAGTGTTGATATTTTAAAAATTTCGTCAAGACGCATCATAATATATCTGACTCCATCAACCGGCTTTCTCAGCAATGCATCACCGATCGAAACGAGGCTTACACACGGTCAAATTACATTAGCAAGTAGCAACTTAGGCGAAACACTCACCAGAACATGAGTTTTGTGCTCCAACCCAGACTGCTGATCAACTGCAGCGCCCGCTTTGACCACCATCTTCATTTTTTTCTCTGGCACGTTACCACTAACCTCCTCGAGAGCTCTTTTATAACCCAAGCCTCGATCCTGTTGCTCCGATCCCCAATCGCACACGCTGTGCTTTTTGAGCAAAGGCAACATCGGCTGTGGCTCCGACACGGCCTCGAGATCTTTCAAAATATCTTCAGAAACGACAAAAACATCTTGTAGCTGAGCCGAATGCATTTTTTTGCTCATTTTAGCAACTCCCTCCTTAGTGCTGATGCAAAAGTACGCCAGATGCACGGACGTAGTGATCGAACCGCCGAGCTTTTCGACAGACGCCTTGATGTCAGCCTTTGGTGAAAGCGTTTTTGTAAGAACGATAACCTTCATTTTTTTCAACGGCTTGAAAGGCGCTTTCGGCGGAAAAACGCGCTCCATTTTTTTATACTTATATTTCTCAAGAAACGGGTCTGATTCTCGGACGGATTTCGGGAACGACCAGGGTTGTCTCTCGACGACGGCCGTCCTATACGTGCACCGGGTCCATTCCGATATCTGTCCGGTGCATTTATATCCGTCGCTGCAGACCACCAGCGGTCCCGCTTTGCATTCCGGACACCAGGGCAAAGCCCCGAACGTCATGCCGTCACCGATGGCGAGATACAATGCGTCGTAGCCGATGGGTATTTTCTGATGATTTTCTTCCAGTATGCCTTCGAGAACGTCTTTGCGAAGTTCGATACTTTTGAGTCTGTCGATGTTCCTCCACATCAAGGTTGACTGCGATTTGATTTTTTTCATGATCAGGTCCTCTTCCGTTCGAACTGAAGGCAAATTCTACATAAGAACCGGTGCCTTGAATGATTTATACAGACGAAACAAATCTCTTTTGCCCAAGGAGTGCCCGAGTGGTTCTCAATCTTTTTCTACCCAAGGGCACCCTCTGAAAATGATGATAGTTTGCGCAGCCAAGCCATTCAGGACTATGAAAGCGAGATTTGTGAAGCTGATGACTAGGACATCAACCCATACCTAGATCACTTCACTGGTCAGCTGAAGATGTTGATGCTGGGCGACTAAAAAAGGTCATTCTCATTAATCATGGACTCATTGAGAATTGGAGATTTAGTCATCAGCTGCCAAAATGCTACTCATATGGATGTCCTTAATTTTTGTTAGCGCCTACTTGACAATGAATTTTACATAGAAGCTTTGCAAGTGCCATAAAACCAGTCCCACCAATTTCAGAAGCGGCTACTTTGACATAATGATATGCATATTATAGTGTGGCGACACATTGCAACATTTGACACGTTAGAGAAATGGACGTGTTAAGGCGATTGATGCAAATAAGGCATCATATTCAACGCGTTGTCACGTTAGAAGTGAAGAAAAGACGAAGAGCTACCCGACAACATCCACCAGTGGTACAGAATCTTACTTTCAGAAGTTGAAGGCTGTTCCGCAATCTTTTTTGCCTTTCCTTTAGGCTTCAGTAGTTTCCTCATCTGCGCTTTGTCGTCCGCGTCCAGCCCTTGGAACCCGGAGAGCATGTCCGCACTGAAGTGATCTTCCCAGCCCATTTCGGCCTTGTGTTTCAAGAAACATCCGACATGATGCCAACGATCAACAAGGCCGAGCTATCAAACAACACCAAATGCATATTAGACGGGTGAAATCATGGGAGGATGATGCGCCTTTGGCCCTGGGTCAGTGGTTTTCAACCTGTGGGTTGTCTGCCTTTTTTTTCTGGTGGTCGTGATCATGAAGGTACAGTCCTTTTTACATATGCAATAAGCTTCCAAAATAAGCCGTGAGCAGGTTAGGCGAGTAGCACACCAAATTTAGATTTCCAACTGGAAATTGGGCCGCAACCATAAAAAGGTTGGGAGCCACTGCCCTAGGGCTTTTCGACTGACGAAAAATGCGCCATCAACACACAAATCTTAAACGCTAAAATCGCTGAACACTTGAAAACATCGACATCAACAATAGGCTACCACTACCTCCCCAGCAGCACTTATTAGCTTAAAAATCAGCATGCAAGTGCTACCACCGCTGGTAGTAGCAATGCTCACCTGCGGCTTTTCGGGATGCTTCTCTTTGTGCGACAGCCGAATTTCGTCCTTCTCAATTTTATCCTCACATTGGCGGCATTTGCTCCTGTTAGACGCCGCGTATTGAACTACAAAGTCTCGCAGCGTCGTCGATATGATCTGACCGCAATGTTGGAAAAAATTGAGGAATTTGTAAGTCGGTGAAATTACTGTGGCAACATACAAGAAATCTATCAAATCAGGCGTATCACCGAATTCATAGTTAAATATAATTTAGCCTTGAATTTGCTTGGAGTTGCAATATCTGTATTGAAATTCAGAACATGAACAGTTAACTCAACCTTGCACCTACTTTCATCTTCACATGACTCTGAAAGTCTTTGCATATCTAGCAAATATCAACTGTAGTGAATCCCCCTCCTACCCCCAATCAATGGGGCAGTGACACAATGAATAATGCAAATAACCTGCCCTGCCCGGGCTTATAGAGCATCGTTACCTTTGTTCCACCTTTTGCAGACTTGGAACTATTTGCAAAGCCATCGATTTGCGTTCGAATTTTTTCTTGGTCTGGAAATCGGAGATTGTTGAAGCCCTTTATGTCATCGGAACAGGTAGGTCGATATTTTCGGAAGAAACAAGTGTAATGGTACCAATTTGGTTGCTGGAAATGAATAAAACATATTGGGTAAAAATTCTCAAGTATTGACTAGCCTATAAAGACAAAGAGGTCTATTTACTAGCTAATTTGAAAAATAACACTGAAACATATATACACAGTAAAGCGATGCGATCAATAACTAAATTAACGTAGTAGCTCACAAAATAGCCTACATTGTACAGGTATGCGGTTTCAATTCAAATTAGATTAAAAATGAACATTACAGGTACAGCTGCCAAGTATAAAATACCCACATACCTTGCCATCAAAAAATCGTGACTGTACCATGTAAGCAATTCTCAGACTTTCCTTGGCTATCAAGGCTTTGCAATCACGGCACATAGCCTTGTTACTCTTCGCATATTCTGCGACATAGTCATAATCATTACTACGCCCATCCATTTCGATCAAGTATCAATTTCAATTGCACCCAAGGAATCTATAGAAAATTCATTACAAGTTGCTATCCAAATCCAAACAAATGTACTGATAGAATATTTCTTATATTTAATAAAATTATTTCCAGACATATCGCAACCAATCATCAGCGGAAACCACATCGATGGATGAAAATTATTGCAAGTAAGAGTAATAGACTGCTATCATCGTAGCACGATTTTCATATAAACGGAAATAAAAAATGAGTCACCATGAACATGAAAATACAAAATGTGATAAATCTAGAATAGTAGGACTATTATAGGTAGTTTCTCGACTAAGATATAGCTGAATAAACTAGCACTGTCGTTTTAAGTCAACATAAATCACATCCATATCGATAAAAAAAAAGTCATCTATGAATTGCGCTGATGAGTAGCGCGTCTACATATTTTTCCAATTTCAAATATAAAATCATCCAGGATCGTTTTCCAAGGACCACTCAGATTCTAATATACTCATCTAATTATATACTCTAAGATAAAAGTAAATTAGGACATTTTTAGGTCCGACACGATGTCCAATTATCACTTTGAATATGTCCTATTAATACGGGTAAATTGCAATCATCAGCCGCGCCTATGTACCATTTTCAAAGTTCATTTAGCAATACCCCGGACAGTTTCCCGAGGACAAATATGGTTTTAATATACTCCAATGATCATAAACGTTGATATAAAAGTAAATTCAAACAATTCTA
>ATSW01022275.1:0-18840 GCA_000444245.1 Botryllus schlosseri
GACAGGGATGTTGGAATACTGACATACTGGCCTATATTTCGTAACTTGATAACAAAATCACGAGGCAAAAATAAGCAGATTCTGAGTAGGCATACGCTATAAAAAACTCATCTCAGCAAACTATATTTTCCGTTTTTCCTGAATCCAGTGTACGCAGATGCGTTGTCCTCATGTGTTATGTGCATACTGCTTAATTTATTTTATAGAACCGTTTTCGCATAGCTAACATGTAGACATTGATATTTTTTAACGACTACGTTATCCTGTAGCATTATAGATGTTCCTTATTATATACAGCATCATCGTTCCATGTATCGTTCACAAACTTTACCCGTTTAACTTACTGTCCAAATTGACTCGGAAGCCATTCTACAATGGCAAGAATGAGACTGAGTCACCTTTCAAAATATACACTACAGTCCAAATTCACGATGTTTGACCTGGTTAGGTATCGAATCCATTCATATATATTCCTGCTATTTCCGTTTTGCAAAAATCACAATGGCTGAATTTGAATCGAGCTTGTAATGGAGAATTTCACGGCATTACGCACGTTATTTGTAATATATTTGGATGATGACTCCTATATGCATGTTATGCCTTGTTCAAGTTACCCATGTTACCTAATACGAAACATCAGGAATTTAGTTGCTATTAATAACGAAATGCGGAATGTTTCTGGGTTAATTTTCCATCCTGTTCGTAAATTTGCAGTAATACGCAGTAAAGTCTTTCGGTTTTCGGTCATCAAACACAGAGCCACGCACAAAAACTGTAATGTGCACTAGTATAATTCATGAGACACTCACAATGTGTAGCGCAACTAGTCCAGAATAGCACTCATAAGCGTTGTCGAAAACAGACATGCAAAGCTACAATTTAGATATATTATTGTGCATGTGCATATCAAAGCAGTACCTATTACCTCGTTACCATGGTTCCGTGACGGTGTCGTCAGTAAGTGGGAAAACAGAAGGATCGCTTGATTATCAAATCCATTAGCGAAACGCAACACGTTTCGGGGTTAAGTTATTTCAAAACAATTCTCATGCTCGAAGACATGCAAATTGGAGCAGTAATGATGTGGATTACCAGACTCGCACACACAGTGGAATTAACAGTCTGGGGAACAGTTCAATTCCTATTGTCTAATGAGTTTCAGGGCATCCGCAATAGACAAGATCTCGCAGATAACGTTGGCGATCACAGCTCGGGCGTATGCGCCAAACGTCGGTTCAAGAGCTTTGAGACGCCGAACGTACGTTTGGTGCAACAAATTCGTGCTAGAACATGTTTGAAACGCGAGTAGTACTATAATACAGGGAAATTGGATTATGTAGGCTGTGAGAAGATTACGCGGTAATTATTCATCTGCGTCGTGCTTGAAGTGTGTTTCTGGGTAGTCAAATTTGATGCGGCTTTTAATTCTACTTCACCGCAAATCAGTGGAGCGACTGCAAGGAACGTATCTTTCCAATTAACGGTACTGCGCCGTTATGTTACCAGTGGTCATTGACTAGAGCGGTGGTTCTCAACCTTTTTGTCTTCGCGGACCCCTTGCGGACCGTCACGGATCCCGCGGACCCCCACGAAGTTTTAGTTCAAGTTTAGCTCAATTATCATGCAATCGTCACGTGTCCTGTGCAAATGATAACTGTAGGCTTAATGATAAACAGCAGCAAAATGAGTTTTCCTCAAAATAAGATCACACTAGTCATGTCGAAATTGGTGTGACTTTTATTACTTCACAGCGAATTCTGCATCTGCATTTCTTGAAATACGTGGTAGTGTCTTGAAAATCCGCGTCTTCGGTTTGATATGAATGAGTGCCTAAAATCTATTTCCTCAAATATAAGTGGTTGCCGAATGTAATAATAACGCGTAGCGCTTCCGATGACACATTTTGGTATGATCGTTACAAATACGGCACCAAATTTGACAAACAAATTTATTTCAATGAACATTTGAAGAGCTTCTTGGAGGTACAGAAATTGAATATACAATTGAATAGTATATTCATATTGAAATGGACCCGAATATTTTCGGCTGACACTCGTCAGGGGTAATCGTCAGCAACATATAACGTCAAGCCTGGTCATATATATCCAGCAGCTTATCTTGAAGTTATTATGGAAAAATGTTATCTGTATATCACAGGAGGAAACGGATTTTTGTAAACATTTTGAAGTCACCGTCATTGAGTTTACTCATCCAACTTTTTCCCCACAATCCCCAACAAAAACATTTCTAAACAGCAAAATGTTTGTATCAGTAGACTATTAGCAATTTAGCAATTAAGTCTCTGAGCCTGCACAGTAAGATATTTTATCTAAGTTGGCCATTCTGTTGATGTGAGCTGTGGAGTTTTACTAATAGTAATGAAGCGAAACTGCCTCGTGATTTTCCGAATTTAAAAAAATACAAATTAGGTTATCAACTATTTTGAGTCTTCGCGGACCCCCTGAAAATGCTTCGCGGACCCCCAGGGGTCTGCGGACCCCCGGTTGAGAACCACTGGACTATAGAGCGATCAGAACCACGTCTTTATCGTTTGGCAATGCGGTGATTTCATAACAATAAATTTAGGTTTTGTTATTGCGATTAGTCAATCACATAGATCGTACTATTTACCTGTAAATCTCATTATATAAGCTCTAGTGCGGCCTTGTAGTAGGCTATATGCGGGTGAACGTGAACGTACCGTGCAGTGCATGCATATTTCACGAATCTTTCTATCCACAGGACATTCTTATGGAGATAATGAATGCGTGTCCATACTCTGTCAAGTTTGTTGCCATACACTCAAACCCGCAGTATTTAACGATACCCGATGGTTTTTGCATAAACCTGACAAGTATTTTTAAAATTCATGTTACCAATGTTTAAAATAGTCTGTACATTTGTGGACGATTCTTCAGACGATTAGAATGTGATTTTTCACCGATTAATGCAACACCTGCATGAAAGCCTAATAGATATTCACTCCCTTCACTAGAATACAGCCCTCATATCAGGGAAGGATAGGATGAACTGAACAAGATAACGAACTCCCTCCATGGATAAAGCTAAGTGATTTTAGGGCGTGGGCAGCAACTTCAGAAGCAACTCTAGTACTGACTTGCATGTCAAAATATTACCAGGTAACCTAAACGTATTATTATTATTATCAGCCCGTTACTGAAATACTGTCATACCACATAATCGAGATACGAATAGTAAGTGATCAGTCCATACCCTCTCAGTGTAAATTTCTGCTCCAACTTTTTAATTTAGTAGGAATTTTCTCACTTCAAAGGAGGAAAAACTTTGCCACGGTACAAATCATAGCCCCAGCACGATGTGTGGGTAGGTTTGATGGAACGAATACTCGTAAGGAATTGCGTTTATGATATCCTTATAAAACTGTCAGTCAGTCGGTCATTTTAACAATTCAAAAACCCCACAAGGTTGCGATATAATGAAAAGAATATAGAGTGTTGAAACGACATGGGTTAGTCTCTAAATCAGACACGAATATGCGCTTAGAACCCGTGTGGTTCCGCGGACTAGTTTTAGGTGTTCCATTAAAGCCTGATGTTGAAACTACTACTAGAAAACTACATACTCCGCTAACTGGTATGAATTTGTGATGAGGACTTGAAGTGATTGCATAGGCCTACCTGTTGCTAGGTAGACATTTAGATATTAAAGAGAAATGCAGCTGCAATAGTTAAAGGAGGGGGTATATTTCCTGTACTTTGTTCTGACAGTTTCAACGGTGGTTGACGCTCAATGGTCTAACGCCAAGTCAAGTACCACTTTTTCCCTATTTGAACACTCGCTGTGCGGCTAGAATGCTAGATTGCGATAAGATAGTTTTAGGCTGGATTACGATACACGATAGTTCCAAACATTTTTTCTGAACCATATTGACTGTGATGAAACATGTCATATGGGCGACAATGCGGTGTGAAACGAACCGCTACTTCAATTATATTGGCTGATGCTTCCGCGAAAACATACTTGTCACTCCACATATATTATGCGCAAAACACGACGAAAATTCTGAACTTTCCTCAACTTTTGTGATAGCTAATTATTGATGGCACTCAGCGAAAAAAGTCACTAAATTTATTCGTATCATTCTCTCTCTCTCTCTCTCTCATTGGAAGAATATAATACTTCTACTTTACAAACTGTCAATAGCGAAAAGTAAGTAAGTAAATCACATAATATTACGAAGTAGAAGTAGCGAAATACTAGATCTACTTGAGTAAGTACTAGATGTACAGGAAAGCTACTTGACTACTTCAAAAAAATAGAAGTACTTCGTTACTGACCACCTCTGATTGTTAGCTAGTCTATCTCATATACGAAAACGTACATCTAATCCTGTCTATTTGTTTGAGAATGTTGCATAATGTGTGCGGTTTGAAGTTTACGCAAAATACCTAGCTTCTTCTACAAGCACAGTTTTCACAAAACAACCATATATTTTCCGCAATGCAAACGGATAAAGTTCTAACAATGCACTGCAAGAGTTACGTAAGAAGAAGTTTTGCGAAGATGAGTCGCTGAAAATGCAGATCCAATTTTGGTAAGTTCGCAAAGGCGGTATTCAGTAATTGTCGCATGTCCCGCATGCGCACGACACAGCGGAATGAATAACCTCCGTCATTGGATATCCCCCGCAATTAATCTGGAAGCGCACCTGAAAATACACAGTTCTGTTTATAAATTTCTACCTGGATGCACATTTTGTGACTCTATCACTTTTATAGGATTGTAATCATTTGGCAATAGGATTGGATGTTCGTTGTTACCTTGTTGCGTTATTCTGCTGTGTTTAAGGGCATGTCCGGGCATACGGAGATTGTTGTTCATATCATCTCTAGAGCGTGTATCACAGATTAAACATTTTATCTTGGAGAAGACCAGACTCGGCAAATCCTAAATCTATACGAGATCGCGGTGCTTGTAATGAAGGAATGGGAATGGGTTCCTTCAAATTATTTCGATTTGCATATCGATTTGAGACTTTAGATGTACTGAAAATGCTGGTTCCAGTGGTAGATGGTTCAGATCAACGATAACGGTGTGCCTATACCACCCATAAACACTGCCTTATCCTTGAACAAATATTGAATCAATTAATCGGCAGGGTCGCCAGCTTATGTTTCAATAGTTCAGACAGGGAAGGAAGAGTTTATTTTTTTACAGCACATCATTATCAATATTCATCGATCTGTGATGTTGAAATTCGATAAAAAATGCTGAATATTTTAAAGAGGATTTGATAACTTGATTGCAGTTGTTTGGGGTGTGTGCGACGTCATAACAAGCAAAGGCACAATATTTCTATGATAAAAAAAAAAGGTTCAAATCTCGATGTGCATTGTTGTGAATTATTTTCATGTGTCGTTCTGTTTCACTTGTAATTATATGGGTTATGCGGCGAAGACTTCTCCAGTCCAGACCTCACTGATCTAGTCTATGGTAAGACTTCACCGATTGTGATTAGAATGGACAATGAACTGGACATTGACTGTGTCTAAATATAGGAGCGAGCAAAATGCAACCATGGCTCTCGGTGACTAAGGGTCAAATGGATGGTCAGTGGTCACACTATATCTACAAAATAAAGCATAATGATATTCTGCAGCTGTTGTACACTTTTACAAAGTTCAAGTCAGTCTATACAACTATGTATAGGCTACATTACCAAGAATATTATTTTAGTGCGCCTAAGAAATTCCATTATTCATATCGTGACGACGTCGTACCTGTGACATCACAACGGGGCAGTACTTTATCATCATAATAAAAAGTTGGCTCTAGAATCGCTTCTTCCCAGGAAGCTTGCGCCACGGAAGTTGTGCTCGCTAGTTCTAACGAGGTACTATACGTATCGTTAATAACGATGTACTTTGTGGTGGAAACGCTCAATTGACTTGCTGGTATTTTGGCGTACTACAAGATCAGTGGAATCGGTACAAGGAAAAAGTGCTCAACAATACATTTTATACTTCAACCCGCGCTCATCACACAAATGCGAAGTTAACTCTTTCCTGCCATAAATATTCCATGAAACCTAAAGGCTTAGCATGGTACGAACTACGGACGCCAAGTAGGCTATATACCAGGACATTCGGAGCTGTTATCATCTTTTCAAATTCAATGATTTTTACAAAATGTTTATACCGGTGCTTCCACATATGAAAAAACACCACTCGCTATTTTGTGAATAAGTATTGTAAATATAATATATTCTATGTTTATAAATTGTCCTGTCAGAGTGACTGATTATATTATTAACGAGTACATTGTTGTAATAATGTTTGGTATCAAACATTTGCGGGTTGAGATTAGCAATTTTGTTTATTCATTTCGATTGAAACTATTGTGGAATTTTGACAACCAAAGTTTGATTCCCGTGGGAAGCCAAAATTGAAACATCGCTTGCGTATGGGACGGTAGCTTTAGAACACTATTTTCAACTCATATACCTCATACGTGTCGGGAGATTATCATCGCCTGATTGAAACCTATAGTGGCGGGAACATCAGAACAGATTCAGTCCGACGACGGTAACTGCTTTACTAAATAGTAACCGAAGTCAAGCTTACAGTCCATATACATAATATATATAAGCGGGGGGAATTGCTCTGGTCGGACTTGTATGGGTATCATGTAATGTATTGATCCTTGTCGCAATTACATTAACTTCACGTTATTTAGAATCCGAAATTTAGGGCATTAGGGGCCTGGCGGTGGAAGTCGGGTAGGCTTTCCGGGAATATTTTTGATTTGTTGTTATAGACTTATAGTATACATAGAAATTCGACCGTGTCCATTTTACACCATCGCAATCTAGATCAACCTCCAACACCTAGTGGTACTCGACCTCACAACCCATCGGCACCACTAAGACGCTATTTCGGGAATATATCGGACCAAATAACCACTCTATAGTATACTAATCACTGATGTGAAACTTTGACTAATTTCAACGCTCAAATCAGGCTGCGATTAACTTTTGGATTCGATCTCAAACCTGCCGTGTTAGGGCCTAAACGTACACTACCCGATTCATCCACCGATTCTGATCTCCCTGTAGCTATAACGCACGTGGCGAACATTTGTCACCTTATTCCAATATACCCCAACGGAATGAACAGCCTCTGGATACAACTACATATAGCTCACCCGACGCGTCCTTGCCATGGAACAGCACGAAGCCCGCGCCGTAACGTTTCGGGTCCAGTGCGAATGCATAATTGTTTCGTATGACGAAGGATACGATACCGAGGCGCAGCAACCACGGCAGGCATTTATGTGAACTTGAGTCTTTTGGCAATTATCTTTCTTCACCACTAAATCAAAGCCTGCAGAAAACAGTATGATTGATGTCAATTGAAATAACTGTTGTGAGACACAGAATGGGTAATTTACTCACCTACGAGATGACATCCGCGCTTGGGTTTATTTACCGATCGTCGCGAAAATAACGGCAGAATACATATCAAAATTATAAAAAAACGTAGTTTCATAGCAAGAAAGTGCATCTTTATATATATATATGAAATCGATAGATAATTATCTGGAAAGATAGATATTAATTTTCAACATGCGTCCTCTGCGAAAGTTGTTTTAGGGATTTATTTGCCGCCCGTGTAATATAGTCACCATAACAGTACCGTTACAATTCTGTAAGATGATAGAATATCTTAAAGAACTGTCAACCCTGTTCTTTTTTCACAATATTTTTTCCTTTCATTTCACCAAGTATACCTTCTCTCACATCGCACAGCGCTGACGCTGCGGTAATAACGCCTTTGCCTTTGCCTCGCGATAAGGCTGAAATAACGTGATGCAACTTGAGCGTTGTCGCTATCTCGTATCTGACTCTGTCTGCGCGCCGGACTCTTTTATAACACGGAGATCCGATTGAATGTAAGTTCCTCGTGAAATTCACTCACTTTATCTCAGCATGCCTCAGTTGATGACTATGCCGTTTTGCGGTAGCGCGTCTGTTAGATAACTCGATAAGACAAATGAGCGTTAGTTGTCGAAATTTATTTATAAGCATTCAACAGTGATATTTACCTCGTGTCTCATGTAAATGCTGAATTGAAGTAGATCGACGGATATTGTTATCGAAAATAGTACAAAGCAAGCAGCAAAAGTAACTAGAAAACCGAGATTGAAATATATTAATGAAATATAAATAATTTAACATTTAGGCGCTCTATCACTGATACGATTATTAAATAATCATACCATGGGTCTATATAGCAAGGGTGATCAACCTTTTAAACCAAGAGCTACTTATTGGGTATTGATTAATGCGAAGGCTCCCGCCGTTTACCCGTGTAGTGTTGAATCTGTTCACTTTGACATTAGGGGCAATGAGCAGTGTTTCCACTCATTACCAACTAAAGATAACTCTTAACGGAACTCACCCCAGCGTCTCTGAGTTCAGTTGCGTTGCCGAACCGGGCGCCCAAGCCCCAATCTCTGCGTCGATGCTCGCGAGTATTAACTATATCTTACCTTTCGGATCTGCAGGCGCGAGCACGAGAAGCGCCTGTTCCTTGATGTTAACTGACTCATTTTCAACTGCTGTTCACATGGAACCCTTCTCCGCTTCGACCTTCAAAGCTCTCATTTCAGTATTTTTGCTACCATCATGGGCGACTCATCTCGTCCTTACAGGCGACCTGGCGCCCACGCGCACCTGGTCTATAGCTTTTGTTTTGGTTAAAACTGCGAAGGAATACTTTTAAAGTGATGCTGAAACCTCATACCGGTCCGAATAAGTAGCTATGAAGCGTACATTGAATCCGCTCGAATTCTACGGAAAATGAGCTAATAAACATTCGTTAATTGGACTCCATCCGCAATCTTCGACTAGCGCACCCGAATTCAGAAAAACTCCGATTTCCAACATTTCCCGCGTTAGAGATATGATTTATAGGGAATTAGGGAAATCCAGTATAGTCCCACAGTGTAGGCCCTAAACTGCATGTATATTGCATACATTGCCACTGGGATCATAGTCGGTGATCGCCTTATTCTAATGCTCAAGCAACCAAAACATACTGTGAATAAATAACATATCTTATACGCACTCTAGCGGTAATATTTATCATAAAAAAACTTTATCTAGTATCATCATCATCATTTGTTTATTAGCAATTTTATCAGTTCAATACACCACAAAAAAGCGATACAATGAAAAGACAGGAAGATGTCGAAGCGACTTGGAGTAGGCTAGTCTATAGAATCAGACACCCACCTTGGCCTAGTCGATGTAATGTCACGGGAAGCGAGATCGATAGGTCAGTCGTGGTCCGGTAATCTTGAGGATGGACTGTATTTATTTAGTAGTAATTGCTTGTATTTCGACTTGAATGTGGACATGCTCGTCGACTGTCGGATGGCCGGCGGGATACTGTTTTACACATCAGGTCCGGCATATTTGATAGAGCGATGATCTTTTCAATCGATCATATGATATTTGGGCGACGTGGACGCGCGTTTGTTGTACTTATGCGCTTTTGATTCCGAGGCAAAAAAGTCATCGAAATATTCGGAGCAACCACCGCAGTGGAACTGATACATAAACTTGGCGATTTCTAGTTTCCGCATATCTTCTATGTTTAGGACGCCGAATCTCTTCAGCAGCGACGACTAGTTGGATGGGCAGCCATGTACCTTGGGAGCACTTGCTATGATACGGAGTACTTGCTGTATGCTGTAGTTTTTGCAGTGGCTTGAGTGCAGTTTTACTGGCAGCCCCCCAACAGAGGATTCCATATTGTAGGTAGGAAACTTCAGGTCAACGATAAGGTCTTTTAATTCGTCATGGTGGGAATTAGATTGCAATCCTCTTATATTTGTATGAATCAAACTAATTTGTTTACACTTCGGGGCTTGCAGAATTGATGCCGTTGTTCGTGTTTATATAGCTCAGTCTTCGCAACGTGGGCGATATCGCCCCCAGTGGGTGATTCTGAGAAACAGGAGGCGAAGATAACGAAGGGGCGATTGGGGGCGGAAGCGTACGAACGGGGGAGAAAATGTTAGAACGGCGATATTAAAATAGACGAAATACACCTAAAAACGGGTTGTCCTGGTGCCTCGATAATTGACTAAAAAAGGTAGACTACTCCGACCAATTATACGTGGAGACGGGTCTTTCTGGAGTCATGTAGAAAAAATGAACTTTTTTAGTCAATTCAACAGCGATCAGAGTATAATTGTATAAAATTTCCCGTTGATATGTCCTCTTTTTCGGCTCCAAAATATGGGAGGCGAAAATTTGCGTCGAGCTTGATAAGGGGGCGATGAGTCGGAAAAGGTTGGGAACCACTGATCTAGTATGTTAATTGCTACCAGACGGTCGTTCTTAAACATTTTAGATCGCAGCCCGTATCTGAGTTCTATTGGCATCTCGCGAGTCACGACCAAAGCCTCACACATCGAAATAATGTATTGTAATATTAAAAATGCTACGTTTTTACGGGCACGTATGAAATATGTGCTCGGAATCAACAGTACGCAACGCAGTTCTAAGAAACATGTGTGACGCACGCATACAAAGGTCTTCACATAGGGTTACCATACGTCCTCTTTTAAGAGGATTATCGTTTGTCCCCTTTTTTGACTTTTGTGAAAGTGTCCTCGGAGGACGCCCAAATCACCAAATGTCCTCTTTTTTGCGATTTTGTCCTCATTTTTGAGAATTTTGGTTAAATATAGGGCCAAATCCGACTGAGATACAGTAAATCAGCACTGAAGTAACGCTCCGTCGGCTATTTCGGGAGCTGAGCCGGAAAGCTCATGACCTTTTTTTGGCTATATAGGACTCAACGCCATGCCTTTGGATAAAGTATACAAAAAACAACAATAGGAGCTCGCGTAAATAATATTTTATGTTGCGAGAAATTCAGTAAATATTACATACGTGGAAAGATCGCTCTGGTGCAGTCGCGACACATAGGTATACCAATGTTTGGGTCACGACCCATACTTTAAGAACCCTTGCTTTAATGCAATATTTCGAAAATTCTATGTCTACATCAAAAATACAACATGGAAAAAATTGGACCTCGACAGGATAAAATTATCAAATGTGTCGAGTCGATAGTAAAATGCTCCCCTTATTCCACTAATGAGCCAATGATTTTGAAGGATGGATCAGGTATAAAGTCAAGCTTCGAAAAACAGTAAAACCGGCAGCAAAATACACTGAAGAGAGCGCATCGAAGTGAGAGAGTGAGTGATATGATGATGAATGGATAGGCCTACGTGACTGAAAGTCGTCCGTGAAGCGTACCAAAAGCATGAAAATTATGAACATCACAACTTTCATTACCGTGGTGCCAATGACCTGAATAGGCGATAATCGCCAAAAAATTGTTCAATATACCACAACTTTCGGCACGGTGAGCATGCGGATTACATTTAGTATGAGTTAAGGTTAATTTCAGGTCTAGGGTTCGTTTTGGGGTTGTAAAGTCATGTGCTCAAGTGTCGTTTTTCACTGCGTCGCACACTCAAATTGCGCATATGTCGACCACCCATGCTGCGTTAGATAGTCGCTACAGAACAACCAATAGCGACCAGACGGGGCCTACGATGTATCGTAGGACCCGGACCAGATAACTTGGCTTCACCACTGGATTTCACGTGGTTTATTCAAGTCCGGTCGAGAATGAATCAAAAATCTCTATAGGAGCGACATCTCAAAAATCGGTAGTTCATGACCATTGCGAATATTGAAATAAACGAGTTGCAGGCTCGAATATTTGATGTCTGGTGTTTCGTGGTGACAAAATCGGTATTTATCAATAGAGCTTTGTGCGTCAATAGATGGCCAAAATCACCATTCAACGAAAATGATATAAATCCGCAGTCGAATACAGAATGTGTTTCAACAAGCCATTTGGGGTACAGAACTTCCGAATAACGCGAAACAATAACTTCATATTGTGAATTTATTCGCTAAAAGCTTTTCGAGTGCCTCTCATCAGTAGAGAACGTCAGTAATAGAGTAAATCAAATTCGAAAAGTAGTTACGATTTTGTCTGTAAGGTATTTCGTAGAATCCGAAAAATATAAAACTGCTCAGCTGAAGTGGTATAACACCAGCAGCATTTTCAACTGGTTCTCTACTGAACACACTTCATTCACTGACTAATATATAGTCAAAGATTCGGTAACTTTTATTGAAGGTTCCGTGTGAGCACATACGCCAAGCAATGTTACAATACTATTTTATCACAAATAATATCTTATCCGGGTACGTCGCCGACGAAGTATAGCCAGTGACTAGGGCACAATATCCGATAATGATTTCATGAGAACTCATTGACACGTGAGGTACGCGCGGTTACATTTCAGTTTTCAAGGCCTCGCGCATTGGTAACTAAACTATGCTATTGCACAGGAAAAATATAGGATTAGCCCGTTTTCGGGCATAAGCATATTGCAATCGCGAAATGAAGCAAATTTATTCGCCACCGGACTTGCGTGATATTTCATGCAGAATTCTCCACATAACCAATCGAAGTTCAAGTGATACAATATCTCTATCAAGTTTTCACTTGAATTCCCCTTTTTTGCTGCCACCACGATGCAGGGAGTGACAGAGCTTGAATGGAATTTTGATCAAAGTTAGATTTGTGTAAAATTCTGACAATTCTTAAATTGTTTGGAGTGGAGAACCCAAAAACAGTTATCTTCTACAGACGAAGACTTTTCTCCACTGACGACTGACAATATCGAATAGCTAAGATCGCGAAACAACAACTGTGGCGATCTGCACGATCAATAACATTTCATATTTTAAGGAGACCCATTATTAAAACGTTTCACTATCGTCAAACAGAAATGCTGATGACTACACTTTTCTTTTAACCTTCTTCACTTCGTCAATAGCACTTCTCTGTGTCGATTCAGAAGAAAGCATCTTGTCAGGATTCTGAGATTTCGCTGTAAAATTGAATGACAAAATAACTTTCGATCGAATCGGTTTAGTATGGCGGAAAGGAAAAAAAAGAAAGCCCCTACCATTGAACTGTCTCGAGAAAATCGGTCGCTTCATAAGGGCGTCCAGCTGGTTTCTTTTCTGTTTAATGTCCGCATCCGTCTTGAAAGAATCTTCATCATAAACTAACAAGTCCTCATCTAATTCCATATCCATCTCGGCGGCGGCCTTACTGAACCAATCATTGTTAAGACGAGCCTGCAAAACATAGACATCAAAACAACGAAGAGAAAACCAAGCCTTGAATCTCTGTGCGGAATGCAGACATGTGCGACTGTGCGTGCTAACCTTTTTGCGGATGTGTTCCAAGGAATCGACTTCTTTAGCTAGACTGACGACCTTTTTCGTAGTTACCAAAACAGAGGTATCACACGGAAACTCCGGAATACCGTCTTCGAGTTTCATCGACCGACAGAGCTTGTTATACATTGGCATTTCCTCCGGGCTAACAAGGAGCAAGCTTAGTCCCTCTTTACCTGTGGGATATCGTTTTAACATGAGAATCGCGGATTAGAAGGCCTGTTGCTTTCACGAACCGGTTCTGGCTGAACGTCCACTCCTATGTATGTATGTTTCGCAAGTTCTGGGAGTCTGATAATGAATCACGTGCCGCACATTCGGTATGTCCAGCCCTGAAAAATGACATCAGCGATGTAACACCCTGGAGACACTCTGCAATAGGTAGCTTGTAGAGTGATATTATCAACCATAATATTCAGATGATGAGCGGTCATATAGACAGCCTAAGAAATACATCTCACATAGAAAACGAAATCAGAAAACAGCTGGATGCACGTGAACGAGTGAAGCTTTAAGTATGTAACTAATACTTCACCGCAGCTGGCACTGATAGTAAGACCTCAAACGTAGAATATAATAAAAGAGCACATTAAAACAAGCGAGCAATAAGTAGCCAGCCTGCATATACCTCTTGCAGCAACATCGCTTGCGATCATAATAGAGTTTGGATTATCGCGAAATCTTTCAAGATGCTTCAGCCTCTGTCTCTGCTGCATCTTGGCATGAAGGTGAAGTGGGTTCACAGAGAGTACCCCCAGCACTCCGGTAATGTGAAATATACAGTCGATGCTGTTTGCGAAAATCTGTGAAAAACCAAAGGGTTCGGAAATTAAATGTCCTGACTGTCGATGCCTGGTATAACAGGCTACACACCAGAGTTCTTCCAGGGTGCGAACGAATGAAGTAGTACATGTACAGGTCCTTCTCTTCGTTGCTGCATATGATCTTGGCCTCGTAAAGATTGGCAGCCGTTCCATTTTTCTTTCCATAAAAGAAATGTTCTGTTACTGTATTAGGCCGACGTATAAAACATCATTGGCGGCAGAATTGGATAGATTTGCAGAATAAATTACGGTACCGTACTAAAAAATACGCCGCACTCCATAAACACAAAATACTTGGCCCAGTAGGTAGAGCATTAGCCGAGGCTGCTACCAGTAGTGAATACATTACAAAAATACAACCTATTCGTGCATCATCAGTATACGGTACTCACAGTTGATAAATCCACAACTAATCTCTTTTCTTTTACCCCCGTTTTCTTCATTAATGCCTCAAGCTTTTTAGTTTTGGAGACTACTTTTGCTTTCGTCCTCAGTCTATTCGGCATGTCATGGACTGTTGTGAGTGTGGCAGAGAACATGAATGTTTGTCTTTTGGACTGCAATCAGATACATTGAATCAAATCATAGTTTCAACCGGTGTAGGAATATACATGATTACCGAGTACAACATGTTAGTAAAAGAATATTGACTAATGAGCTAACTTGCACTCTCACCTTTTTCGACTCTTGACAATTTATTACTTCCAAGATTTTGACGAGTTCATCAAAGTGCCCTTTCTCCAGCATCCTGTCAGCTTCGTCAATAACCAAGTACCGAATAAGATGAAGCTTGGAGAGGTATTCATTACCTGCAATCAAAACAGTGTGCCCTCTTTTATGCTGATACTGATTTCCAGACCTAGTAACGGCAGAAGCAAGAAAATAGGGTGATCTGATGGTAGGCCTAAACCAGCTATGATACAGGATTACTATTCAAATATATGAAGTCTGTAATCACTCGATATGACAGCTAGTCGATATATTTGCGTAATATTATACTTAGTAATGCATTATATTGTACATTCTGAATAATTTATCATACAACAAACTGGATCAAGAGAGATCAAATGAGGCTGAGATGCAGGTCAGGACAGAGCATAAGAAATTCATGATTTTAGTGTATTAATGTCACATTGTAGCTGCTATAAATTGACATGCTATGTTCTCAATTACCTGATATTTTAGGCTTCTATAGAATTAATATATGCAAGAGATATAGAAGCATTATCACAAGACCCTGGAAGAGATTAGATTTTGAAACTTACCCTTCTGAATGAATTCCCATAGTCTACCAGGTGTGCCAATGATTACATCCGGTTTCGAATTGAGCAGACGTTCTTGCTTTTGTACTGACATGCCGCCGACAATAGCAACAATTTTGAACCCGCAATATTTTCCAGCTTTAGTGAGATGCTCCTTCACCTATACACAACAAATAGAAGGCGACTTGAATTTAACAATTCAAAAATTGCTGTCATTTTTCTAAAATCGTTGCAACCTAAAAAAAATTTGAAGTACAAAATATCATTGAACAAGGCTGCAAAATAGGGAGTAATTCGTCCTCCAAATATTACGCAGCCTTAAGAGCATACCAGTCTTAAATGTTATCTACAGACATATAGAGGAGTGCCATGAAAGTTGATGCGGTCGTACAAAGTAACCATAGATAATAATAAGACACCTGTATCGCAAGCTCTCGCGTTGGTGCCAGTACAAGTGACAAAAGTGACTTTTCTGGAGACTTGTCTTCATCAGCAGGAAACTCCGAGTCGTCAACTATGATCTAAGCAAATAAAGTTGGAAATCAACGGCCACATCCTCATCGAAAGAATAAAAGCATCGCACATCATCCTCTTGCAGTTCGAGCTGTTCTTGCGGTGGCAAGACTTTATCGATGCCCCTCCTCTTGTCCTCCATCATATGATATAGGAGAGGTATGCCAAACGCCAGAGTTTTGCCGCTACCCGTTTCAGCAGCAGCGACGATGTCTAGCTTGGATTGGATAGCCGACTTGATAACCTGCCAATAGAGAACTTCACTTAGTCCCATGAAATCATCCTGACGAAGATCAGGTTGAAAGACATTCATAATAGCGCACATTAATCAAACCAGGGTATCGATAAAACCCACAACAGCAAACAGCTATCAGGTCGGAGACGACCGAGTCATTCTACTATACGGTATCAGCAGTCTTGATACAATACTTGCTATTGTTTAAGCTCTATTTAGCAAAAATAACACACATAACACATGGAGTTATTTTGGACGACACAGCACTGTAAAACTTTTACTGAGCTTACCCGACTCTGTATATCTGTGGGATTACTAAAGTTCATTTCTGCCAGAGCTTTTTTTACTTCTTCGGGAACCATCAACGCATCCCAAGCGGACATGTCTATGTCTTCAGGTGGTTCGAATTTAGATGAATAGCCGGTAAGATTTTTATTTTGTGAAGTTGTGGTGTCGTCCTTTGAGGGCTTCTGAGACGACTTGGCTTTTTTCTTCGCGGTTTCTTTCCTCTTCACATTATTTTTGCTGTGAAGAACTTTTGAAGAAACAATTTCCTCCGGTTCCGCTATGTTGGCATCCTCCATTAGACGAAGTTTTTTAGCTTCTATCTCCTTAAGTCTTTCGACCCTACGCTTCTGCCGCTTGCTAACTTTAGCCTCAGTCAATTGCGCAGGTTGGGTCTCTTCATTCACGGTCTGGAACAAACGTAATTTATATCTACTATTTGGAGGCATAAAGGTAGAATCAAGGGTGAGCGAATGAGCGGAAAAAACTTCTTACCGCATCAGCAACGTCATATTCTGTTAGTTCTTCAAAGCTTATCAAGTCTTGTCTTCCGTTGAAGTCCAACTTGATAGGCAATGCCTTCCACGATGTCTTAGTTTTGATACTCATGTCAGGTATAGTAATACAAGGCTAAGGTAAAATACAAAAAAGAATCATAGATGCACGAATTGGAAATTGTATACAGAATAACATATGCAACAATACATAAAAACTATTGCTTCAAGACGAGACATATCCCGGATGCCTATAATTCTGCAACTTCGATGAAATAGTAACCATCAGTATAATTGCAGAAATAGGTCTCCTTATTTTGCTCTTTACATCGCATTGAATCTGTGACACCGAAAAACAATGGAAGATACTTTCTGAATTGAAATTGTTATCCCAGGTGACTATACATTAAAGAATGTTTATAGGACATGATTTCGGGTAAACCATATTGGTCAACTTGGAGGTGTCGGCCTGCCGTTTAACAAGGCCGCTGATACCTGCCCTAGATGATAGTGCTAAGCCTTACTATTGTAAGTTTGGGATTTTATAGATTCTACCATTCTTCTGCCGTAGAAGTCTTTGTATTCATCAGGCAAAGAACTCAGCAACTTCAATGCATGACGCAGAGAATCCGCTGCTCTACTTGCAGGAACTAAATCCTTGTTCCCATATGGGTCTCTTTTATCATATAATTCTGGTTGTAAATTTTCCAAAATACCCACACCAAATTCTAATGAAACAACATTATGGAACCAAAGAGCAGGGATGAATAAGATATCACCGGCCTCAAGAAAAACTTCATGCCGGTTGGCTTTCGAAAACAAAGGAAACTTTTCCGTATCTGGATTATCAATATCCATAATTTTTGACTTATCGCCGTCAAGGTAAAGATATTCAACATCAGTTGGAGGAAAAAGAACAACACGCTTACGACCTTTAACTTGTATAAGCAGATTGTCCATTATATCATAATGAGTCCATAGCTGCATGTTATCCGACGCTATTCGGAAAACGCTTGAAAAAAACGAGTCTTCAGGGAAAAAATCTGGGAAATTGATATCGTCAGCAAGACTAGGAAATTGCTGTTTAATATCTGCAACATCCCGTCTTGCGTCAACTCCGAGAGATCTGAGATAATAGTATTCGGTTTCAGAAAAGAAATAATCATTGTGTCGCTTCTCCGCCGCCCGCTTCACCAACTCCCCGAATTTCAATGTTTTGTAACAATAATTTTTTGTCAGAAAGTCCATTTGGGGCAGCTCGGAAACGTGAATCTTTACCATGGTATCCCCACCAGCTTTACATAAATGCTCGACCGTCCATTTATCTTTGCAAGTGCCTATGTCATACCCCTTGATGACACATGGCCGCCGCTTTGGTTGTAAAAGGTTGATGAAAGTATCCTTACTACAATTTTCCACTATATCCACGTGACACTTCATCTGTCAAATAAGCGTATTTATAGTATCAATATCATTGGGAAGATGATGTTCAAATAATAGACTCGCGCTGCAATCCTTATATTGCAGTATCAATTTTTAGCTATAGCGACCGTAACTAATCATAAGTCGAAATAATATATATATATAACTACTAATAGCGGCTAAGATAACCTTGAACGACAAAAATGCATTTGGAAAGAACCTAACATGTGACAACAATCATCGCTCGTCGAAATCGACAGAACACGTGTGTAGTGCAGAGCGTAGTCGAGTAAGCAAATGATGACGTCATGTTAAAACACGGAATCTATAAAGAGCTTCTTGGAGGTACAGAACTTCAATATACTAGTAGAGAATTGGAAAGAACATTGTATATACGATTGTTGATATACAATGTTCTTTCCAATTCTCTACTAGTTGCTGACGATTACCCCTGACGAGTGTCAGCCGAAAA
>ATSW01022327.1:0-11815 GCA_000444245.1 Botryllus schlosseri
CACACAATAATCATGGGAGTACATTAAAAAATAATTCGTTGTTACATGTTCAGTTAATGTGTTGGTTTGGAGGTGGAGGGAAGAAACAAACTCAAGATCAAGAAGTACCTTAGCGCTGCACCTGTATTTTTATTAAATTTTAATTTCTTTCGTCATAGTGGAGTATGGGTCCCTAGGGAGTCATGGCCACCAGATTGGAAACCCCTGTTTTCATCAAGCCTCAAAAAGTAGTAGCGTTCGGAAGTAGGCCTAATAAGCAATTTGAAGATGCACCAGCTTAGTGATGTAACCTCTACTAAGAAAACGTGCAGGCCTACCTCATTCTTCGAAGCGTAACCCCTCCTTCCACTCGAGTTGATCATGCCCATAATCCTCGGTCCTATGGCCTCCTCCGGATCAAGCAGGCTGATTTCTGCGTTTTCCAGAGTGCCGCCTTGCAGTCCCAGAGATTCCGCCAGCTGCAACAAGCCCACAATTGAAATTCTTGGGCAGAACGACGAACGTTTCCAATCCCGCCTACCTTTGCGAAAAGAACTTGCACCTCGCTGCCGGCTTTCTCGACACTCTTCTTTTTCGTTTCCTCTTCCTTATTTTCTCCAGTTGCGGCCGTCTCCATGTCTGGCACTTTTTCCGAGGTTTCGGGATCGGCAGACTTTTTCTCCTCCAGAGCCTGCGTAGAAAATCAAAACGTCACGAAACCGCAACTTATGGACTGGCTTCAACAAATTCGTCAAATTTTCGCGACAGCACACTGTAACGGCTCGGGTACAGCAAAAGAAATGTCATTTTCTTATAGCGAAAGACTGTGAATAGATTTCCGCTTAACATAAGGTCCTTGAAAGCAGATCGTATAGACACAGTTTCGGAAAAGAGAGAAGTGCTTCACGACTGACCGTCGGTATCAGTCAGGAAAGGTATTGAATAAGAAGAAAACAAATCAGGATGGACGCCAAATCGCAAACCTTCGAAGTAGTCACGTAACTTTTGCGCCGTAGTAGAAAAAAACGTGCACCATCGCTAGAATTTCCGCAGACAGTAATATGATAGCGACATGATACAACCAGAGACATGATATGGAAATCATTATGCAGCAAGATATTATTGACAAAACAACAGCAATTTTGCCCAACTTCGGGATGCGCGTGGTTGTAGTTATATGTGTTTCAAGTCTGATTTATATTGTATCGAAGAAATATACCTGGGGGATCATTGAAAAAGTTATTCCCTTGTTGTAGTCATGTTTCAATTAGCGACAAAGACCTACATTATAGAGATACGACTCAAAACCTTGTTGTTCTAACAAATCTTAGATTTACCAACAATCTTTGAGCAGTGTAAAGTGAACAAGCCATTCACCTGCTTATATTTCTCCGCCAGTTTTGCGATATACTTGTGCAGGCATTCGTATTCCTTGTAGATATCGGCGAAAAACACACGGGACATCTTGTTTTTCTCCACCTGAACAATTAGAAGGCACAACGGCGTGAACACCCACCATCGCCAGGGTCCGGCAATGCTCATTTACCTTGGTGACCAAAAATTCCCACAGCGAAAAGACCCTGGCTATGTGAGGCATCGCGACCTCCATGATTTCGTCTTCGGAGCAGGCTCCCAACATTTCTCGAAGCCGATTCTTTCTTCTGGTCGACAGCGCTTGCTCGATCGGCGTCAAGGTAGGCTTTGGCTGGAAACGTATGCGTATATGGTACAGCCATCGAGAAACATGAGTAAGGTATCGGATAAACTCGGAGGTGGTCAGTAACACAACACATCTATTTTTTTCCGGAGTACTCAAGTAGGTTATGCCTACTTTCACTACTTACTTCAGTGATTATGTTTCCATGCCACTTCTACTTGACTGTTTCAAGGCAAAAACCACGTTACATCATGTTTATGAGTCAACAAATGGGTATACCGGGTGCAATAGGCCGAGGCCCTATATCATGGCACATGTAACTGAAAAAATTTACGAAAATTCCGATCAGTTAAAATTTACACCTTTTCATATGTCAGAATGAAAACTATAACTCCAGCGATCACGCTTGATCAAAGGATTATGTTGAATCGCGTGATTCTAATCATGTAATTAAAAACAGACACGCGTACATAGTGATAATGGCGGTTGGACAATGGACATAGACGGGTTGCAATTGACAGACGTTTTCGATCACAGAGGTTGACTAGGATTTTATTACTCGTATCATAACGCCCAGCCATAATCCCAATACATACCACAGGTAGTGTGAAGAAATCTTCACTATCCCTTCCTTGCAAGGCTTCGATTCTACTGGCATACGATGCTCTCTTCACCGCCTTCACTGGAATAGGAATATGCAAGCTTTGAAAAAAGATTTACGTTTCGTTATAAATCTTACCCAACGGTGGACAATACTTAACGAGGTTCGTTCGTCAGAGGGCAGTCACTCTAAGCTCTATCACAGCACAAGAATGAAACTTCAAGAAACAACGCTCTTACATTATCAGGTACTAAAAGAATTTGTACGGTATGTAATTTTGCTAGTCTATCCAAATGTGTTGTTGACCAGATTACTCCAGATACTTCACGTGGCATCACTTTTAACATACAGGAACAACAGCTTAACAGACAGAGGTGGTCAATATAGCCATCGCTAGTACTCGCAATCTCATATACAAGTAGAAACAACGTTGTAGATCAACTCAAGTAAAAGGAGCTCTTTCCAAATATAAAAGTAAGCATTCCAGGCCTGGTTTGCTTCTGTCAAGTAAAAGTAGTCTAAATCTATAACCACTTGACTGACAAGGTAGCGAAAATGGGCAAAAGATTCAAAGCAATTCAAAAAATTAGAAATACTTCGGTACCATGTACACAAAACTACCAAGCCGTATAAACTGCTATCAGAATCATGGAATTGTTTTGTATCCCCGGAGACGCATAGACCAATCGGCTAGCATCAACTTACGAGGCGGTCTTCCCCTGGGTCTTTTCTCCGTCATCACCATCTGCGATTCCGGCTTGTTAGGGGTGAACATGTCGTCAGCAATGTCGTCCCCTTCGTCCATCTCCTTGGCTATTTTAGGGGTCAGGTAATCCTTCGTGTACACCGGTCGTTTGGACACCCGTCCGCACCTGTTCAATTGAAAAGGTACAGCTTTTGTTCAAAAAGTTTCAATTTACATAGTTGTCACATCGTTATTGTGATGTAATAAAGCCATGACGTATATTTGATTCATGAAAAACTGCGTATATAACTGTCAAGATAGCGTAACGGCGGAACGTCCGGCTTCTCAGGTCAGACCAAAGACCTGATCAGTAAAACTGGCACCGTGGCTTCCCCCTGCTTCGCGTTCAGCATTACCGTATAGCATGGAAGGGTGGTGCAAGACTTAGAAAGCCTTACACGGTTATTTCTGCACCTTCCATTTTCAAAGGCATATGGTATCACGTACTCATGGTATATGGATATGCGCTGACCGTGTGGGTGTGTGTATATCACGAGTCGTTGTATATGCCGCAAAAACATCAAGGACAACACAATGGCCTATACTATTCTTATAACCTATATAAAATCCAGACGGGCTGTTTTAAAGGGGCACTGCGCTCTAAATTTGATTTGGCCTCAAATTAAAGGTGAATGAGAGGAAGACATTATTGGAAGCAACTACCTTCCTCAGAGAGCCACCGTATTCGAACTATAGCTAGAAGACCTACACGAAAGGTACCATTCCCGCCTAGGTCACATGCTATCGCTTCTCGACCCATTGATAAATTTTGCAAGCATTTTTTACTATTGCACTGTCTCCAATTGCAACCTCTTTTCAGATGTAGTCGCTGTTACGCTTTCCGATCGCCGGTAGTGTACACCTAGATACCGGGACTAAATTTCAGTGGTTTGAATTATCAGTTGACAATCTAGAACTACTTTTATCTGGCTCAATCGCGCCGAGAAAGTGTTACACAGTGAAGAAATGGACGACAGAAATTTCGCAAAGGGTTAGGAAACAATGACGCGCGACCTTGATACCACAGAGATAGGAAGATTGGAATGGTACGTTTTGCAAAAATCCGTTAGTCGCAGTTAAAACACAATGGCTTTGAGGAAAATGGCTGCTGTCAAAAGGTTTTCCACACTACTTTACTTCGAGACCACATATTTAGAGCACAGCGCATCTTTACTGGGAGTGATATTCCCGATTACCACCGATACACGGCGAATCTAAGGCCTGTGCATTGGAACATTCCCTGACCTAGTCTTAGCGGGTGGGTCTTCGATTTCAGGTTCAGAGTCCGGCTTTTCTGACATTATCTTGGCCGTCGGGTCTTCCAGATTCTTGCGGGGCCTGCCCCGTTTCTTTGGCACGATTGGCGTGCTGCTCGTGTGGACTTGAGGCGATGCTTGCGGCTTTGGCTTGCTTGAGCTTGCGGGCCGGAAAACTAATCTCACGTTCGGATTGTCCTGAATTAATAAGATCAAGTCGCATGTCTATAGATTCCAATTGAATATTATCCTAATCAAATAAGCCTGAATATTGTCAGCAGACACTTGTGAGGGGTAATCGTTAGCAACTACCAGAGTATTGGAAAAAACTTTGCATAACAGCAGTAGTGTCGCCTGATATGATGTCACGGCAAGGTATGGATGGACCAAGCTCAATGTACTATTTTTAGATTATGCACAAACTCATTCCGTTTGCATGCATTAGATTGGTACTATCTAAATTCCCTAAATTTCATATTCCCTTCTCATCCAGAAATCTCACCTGCAGCGCCTTCAGCTGGCCCGACGTGATTTGTGATTGGTGAATTCTAATAACTTGACTGCCGTCTTTCCCGATCTCCACTTTCGGCATCAGATTCGCAAGCGCGGCGGGTATCTCTGGCTGCAAATTGAAATTGAACCAGTGCGTATCAAAATCCCCATCGAGTACTAATCGCATCCGCAGAGTTCCACATGACTAACTGCATATTCAAAATCATGTGATCAAATTGTAGATACATAGGTGCTAAGTTGGTAAGCGGCAAGAAACGGTGATAAACTAAAAACTATAGAACTAGCCAAGATAGCATTGTTTACGGCCGTATAATGGCTATGGCACATAGCTTTCAGGATCTGTCAAGTAAACAAAAACAGTCAACCAGTAAGTCAAATTTTCTGGTATACCGCCAAAAGGCCAATTAGGGCTTCTAACCATAATGGAACTTTTAAAGTCATAGCCAGGTCTTCGAATGTAGTGTTGAAAACAGCCAAGCGTTGGTCGGTTTATTGCCAAGGCAGGAGCAACAGAAAAACATACATTCCTCACAGAAGCAAGGTTTTTAGGACAATGAGCGGAGTAACGATAAAAGGGGCACTTTGATTAGCATAATCAATGAATCATCCGGTTACATCATATAGTTCGGGACCGAGGTCGTTCTACATGCAGTCGGCTGTCATATTTTGCCCAATCTAAGGTAGAAATGTTTCTTAACACTCAACCACCATTACCTGTTTGACAGGCACTTTCACAACTTGAGGCTGGCCCTCTCTGATGACAATCTTCTCCGAGTAGCGCACCTCGCCATCATTCTGCAAGCAAAGAATTGACAAATCTCCGGCACAGCTCGGGCCAAAGAGCTTGATAGCCACCTTAGTATTCGGCGCGTTAGCCCGCACGCCCATCTTCATCTTCTCCTCCAGTTGCTTCTTCCTCACGTTATTGGCCAGCGTCTGAACGATTTGCGAGGCGCTCGTGTTGGGCGACGCCAAATCGAAAGCGTTTCCATTCACGGAACGGAAAACTACGGGTTCGCCGGTTGATGTAACGGTTGTATCGGCAATCGATCCGTCCATCCCGCTAGACACCATGATGGGCTGCGTCGCGGCCTGCTGCTTCTGTAGAGGGCGGCAGTGCGACTTGCTCTGCAAGTGACGTTGAAGTTACCGCCTCGGAGTCCGTGGTAGCCGCAGCGACCGAGTCGCTTTGCGCTTGAACGGCCTCGCCATCATTCTGAGTTCCCTGAACGAGACAAAATAAAAATCAGTGTTCGCGATACGTGCTACTCTGGAATTGTGCAGGTAGCATTAGATCGAAGCAGTTACCATTTCTATCAAGTAGAAGTAACGCTGTAAACTTCTATTCAATTACAGGTAGAACTGGCAATTAGACATCTTAGCTTAGCTAGTTAAGTGGAAAATGAATGGCTTGAAAAGTAGTTTCAAGTAGATTTTGTCAATGCGGTTCATGTGTTGAGCAGTTAATGAGAGACAGGCTACATTTCGACGCCTCCACACGACTAATGCGAAACGACACCGGGAATAGGGTCAATCTTTAAAAATTGAAATACGCTTCACATGTGCGGCACATTGTAACACTTCACTCTCAACAGTGCAAACATATCATATAATTACTTTCTATAATTCTTTCTATAACGAAATTACAATCAGGAAGTTCGCCTGAAAGACCGTTAAGTAGCGCACAAGCGGAAGAAACACGGTCATTGGAGCAGGAGTGTCAAACTCAACTTGAGTCGCGGGTCGGATCCAAGCCTTTTGATTGTTCGCCGACCGGACCAGTCTAATGATTACAAAATGCTATCTCAAAATTAATGCCTTTGTTTTTCATAGGAATGTTTTGTTATCAACGCTACATACATAATAGTCTGTAATGCATAATATTACAGATCATGCGGGCTCTATTCTAGTAACACTGCGATTAGGAAACAACGGGAATTTGCAAAAATACAATAATTGGCCCAGTTCGTACGTAGGCAGACTTGAAAACGGCGCACATACTTGACCGGCCCACATATTTATCGAACAGCTACTATTTCAGGCTGCAAATTAACTAGCTGCCTCACAGCTCCATTTCGAGAACAGCACCGGTAGGGCGTCTGAACGCCACGAATAAACCAACCTCCTGCATGCCGGCCAGTTGCTGTTCCGCTTGTTGTTCGGCAAGGTGCTGCTGGAGGGCGGCCTGGACGAGGGCTTGCTCTTCTGGGGTCAGATCGGATTGGTTGATCGGGGTTCCGTCAGCCGTGTATAAAACAGACGGATTGGCAGGGTCGAATTGCAAGGAAGTTGTCACGACCTAGAATGCAGTCGATATATAAGACTACGATGGGACAGTAGGCTGTTTATTTGCGACCAAATCCCTTATTTGGGGTACAATTACAACAATAAACAATGTCACTGTTCTACTTACAAGAAGATGCAACTTCGCAAAGACAGAATTTGGGACCAAAGAATAGGTCGTATTGTTGGGTGTCTACTGATTACTGAATTTACAAGCTACTCACGGTTCCTATTGAAGTTATGTGAGCAGCCTATAGAAAGTGTAGCAGGCTACATGCCAGGGCTTCATTACCTTGAAAATTGGCTTACGCTGCACGGTCTAACTACTTGCTTGAGCAATTTCCAGACATTTTTTACTATCTCTACTAGTTTTGATATATCTTTATAAAATTCTGTAATCACCACTATTAGGCCTACTTGTGATCGAGCAGCAATTTACACCTTTACTTATACTTGACTATCATTACTCGCTGCTATGACTATGACTGCTAACGACATCTGCATACAGAATGGATTGATAAATTGTTCCTGGTATCGTATAGCATTTGACACCAAGCAGCAAATATCAACTTGATACACTGAAATGACCAATATCAGTAGGTTATAGTCTAGGGTTGTAACCAAGTCACAAGGCTCCGAGTCACGAGTCAATCTCACTTTTATAGTTTTGACTCGAGTCATTTTCAATTCATCACCGAGTCAAGTCCAAGTCAGTGAGCAGAGGGTCGAGTCCGAGTCATGGTATTATGACTTGAGTCGAGTCCAAGACTGCTCACAGAACTCAGTTTCCAGTTAAAGTCATGTTAAACCCACTTTTATAACTCTGTTTGGTGATATCGAATGGTTCGCAGATATTATACTAATTTTCCTCACTTTCAGCAGTTTCTGGTCGCATTTTCAAGTACCAGTACCAATGGACGAAATCCCAATGATGTGGTTACTTTATTATTCCTCCAAATTACAATGAAATGTCGGTCTTGGCCGTTCGAGTCTTGAGTCATATGACTTAATTCGAGTCACGCGCAACGACTCGAGTCCAAGTCGAGTCAACACACAGATCGACTTGACTCGAGTCATTTCCGTATTTTGAGAAAATGACTCGAGTCACCAGAATATCGTGACTCGAGTCATTACAAGCCTGGTATAGTCACAAATTTTGATCACTAGTTAGGCTCTAATATGTAATCGCCACTGCAAACAAGTGGATTACTTGATCTTCCTCTTCTGTGTTAGCTACAACACCAGCAGCCGCTGCTTCTTCAGGAGTCATTGTAATGTACTCAACATTTCCATCGCCGCCATCAGCAACAGTTGTGAAGGCTTTGGAGACAATGTCAGCTGCCTCTGTACTAGAGGCCAATGTCGTCACCGTTTGACCTGTACAAGGAATGCAATAGTGTATGTAGGCAAAACGAATATATGGCTGCAAATTGACTCGCTATGAATGGACCATGATTGAATCAAATAAAATCACTAAATTGAAAAACGAAGACAAATTATACAGTAGGCCTTGCCTGAGTCAGAAGCATTATCCACATTCCACAGTTCATACTTGGGCTACGGAGGCATTATAAAGAATCATTCAGACACTGCAGGTGGTTAATAAAACAAGACCAAAATTTTAACAACATATCAGTAGGCCTATCCGATTATCTATCAAACAAATATCTATCTCATTATGCAAGTATGATGAGATTACAAGAGTAGACAAAAGACCTAGGCCTACTTTATCCTGGTACTCAAATCACATTTGATCCTCACACAAGTTGAGTTATATCATTCACAGCAGAAGTGATTGTAGTATCATGAAAAATTGTCACCAATGGTACTTGCATTGTCAAATCTTAATTTATGGAGCACACAACACATTTAGAAAAAATGGACAGGGCTGTGCGCAGGGTTCTAACCAAGTCCAATTCACTGCCGAGTCAAGTCCAAGCGTTTACTGCTCAGTATCGAATTCAAGGCTCAACTCACTTGTGAAACTCTTGGGTGGAATCGAAGGCCTAGGATTCATAATATACTAAATTACTCATTTTTCCCACTCTAAACATATTTTCAAACAGAAAAAGGACAGTTCTGGGTCTATTTGTCAATTATCGATACTTGAATAAGTGATGACTACAAACTGTACAAGTTGTGCTGATGACAAATCAAAGGTGTGCCACATACCCACAATAATTACAGTTACAGGGTCTGCACGGCATACCCTGGTTCGGCTCCTAAGATTAAAAATGATACAAATGCACTGGTAACGCGACAACACTTGATATAGAGACAAAAGTCTTACCATCTTCAGTCTGGTAAGTTATCTGAACAGAGTCATCATTTCCACTCGCAGCTTGCAGAACACTGGAATCCACATCCACCGGTTGCTCACCGTTTTCAGCCATCTTGCAGTGGTCGAGGCCCTTCCCGCTTTATACTGTACACGAACGGTCAGTATTAATAGTAATCTTTTCATCGAGTAGTGTCAAGGTAAAACAGGCGAGTATTATCTCTTTAAGGCAGGGATTTAAAGCAAATACTTCGATAAAAATGTCAGAATGTCGGAATGTCAGATAAAAAGCTATGCAGCGTCAGATCTCTTACTTTGGCAATAATGAAACTTCACATCAGTCGATTGTCTTGAACACTCTAAATTAGTGTGATAGTAATACTGATGTTGGCATATACTCAAATCATTTTAGTCGTCACACTGGCATAGATGTCTGTAACTCAACAAGCTGCTGTTACCTTACGAAGAGTAGGCCTAGTCTTGAATAAGACATGAATATCATCAAAAACTCTAATTTTTGACTTATTCATAAC
Source organism: Botryllus schlosseri (assembly GCA_000444245.1). Taxonomy (NCBI): domain Eukaryota; kingdom Metazoa; phylum Chordata; class Ascidiacea; order Stolidobranchia; family Styelidae; genus Botryllus; species Botryllus schlosseri. Next base: position 9,846 of record ATSW01022327.1, read on the forward strand.
TGCCACACAATAACCAATTATTAAAATTTGAGGGAAATTATGGTCCATATTTTGCAGTTGTTAGCCTACAGATTACTGGTGAGTTGCCACTGGGATTTCATGACATCAACAAAACTGGCACGCAAAATTGCAAAACATACTGAGATTCCAACCAGGGTTACTGGCTTTCTGCTAATTCTGCCTTAGCTTTTTGTGAAGATGAGTTTGAAATTTAGCTTCTTAAGATAAATTCAACAGAAATGCTGTTATATAAAGCAAGATGCAGCATTGAAAAGTATCTAGTCCGAGAGCTCGTGTAGAGGCTGGCCATGGCCATGCATTATCAGCTTTTGGATATATTGCCAGCAAAATATAAAATCCTCGTAGCAACCGGAGTAGAACTGGTGGCGGCAACATCACAAGTAATTTTCCATCAACTCCGTAACTTTAAATGTGGTTTGTGTAGGCTGCATGTGCATCTTCCTACTTCGCTAATCCCTGTACTACCTAAGCAGTGAACACAACATACCGTACACTACCTAAGCCTTGAGAATTGATTGGTTCGTTCACAATTATTATATTGCTAAAGGGATGATTTTATTCAGTGTAATTGAGCTGAGTTTCTTAAATTTATTCAGGGATCTTATGAAAACTTTACCGAATTACAAATAGATCACGAACCGAAATAAGTCCTTAGAAAGACTGATACAACGCACTCTCAGCATGCGCATTTGGTTTTAGATATGTCTTTACTGTGACATCAATTGATATTGGTATAGTGATATGACATATATATAATTATAGTTACCGTACAACGGTGACAGTCGACATTATTTAGTCAAATACCAGATCATTCTTACGGTAGCACAGTTACACACAACACCTTTCTAGACAGGGATAACAAAAACCTGACGAACTCTACATGTAGGCTTATCGGTTGCATGAATTCAAGCCTATAGTCTGTGAGTCAGTTTGCACAGATCCGTCCAACTTCACCTAGGCTAATGAAATGCTAAAAACTTGACTCAATTGTCATTGCTAGCTTACATGCCAACGGTTTCTAGAACGATAAAAATGTGTAACATTTATCGTCAGTTGGGACAGGCACTCTATGCCAGGTGGACGTCGTTCGGCATCCTCCTACTATCCGTTCATTACATAGCGTTGTGCCTTATCGCATTGTACATTGTGTGTGTCTTGTTCAGATGAAAATATAACTCAACGATTATCAATTATTTCATGTATGAACACTCCGTTGATGTGGTAGCTTTGCATGGTACACTGCGCGGTAGAGTCAACTTCGGGGATTTTGGATAACATACCATATTCCCGCCATTCACAAATTACACCAATTACATCCAAAAGATACAAGAGATGATATATAAAATATTTTCAAGCATTATTATGAATTTACTCACCCAAAACAAGCCTTATAACCGACTGCACAGTATTGCATAAATTCTTTCAGGTCAAAGAGACAAGGCCTTCGAAGCGTAAAAATGGCGTAAAGTAAGTGTACCTGTAACGCACGGCTTCCACTGTCTGCAACAAGCGTGATGAAGCGGTATCTCAATGCGTCAATTTAGCGAATTCAACGTCTTAGATGTAGCAATCGGTTGATACGGTATCAACCATGATATCAGTTAATATACTTGAAGGAATAAAAATAGGTGAACCTTAACTTATGAAGAAATTGTGATGGAAAGTCATTCGATTTCAAGTTTGAATGGAGGGCGTGCTGTACTGGCATACGTACACAAGGACGCGCGCCGCCATCAGAATGATTAAATTGAAAATGGCGAAAATGGATGGTTCGTTGGGTACACGTTTTTTCGCTCAACACAATAGTCCATTCCGCTTAGGAATGGTGGGAATTTTAATATATATTAGGCTTTGCTATTACCAATATTCCTGCCGGCCGAAGTCCTGCTCAACACTAGACAATTTATTTACGTGTTTTCCTGTCGTATGAGGGGGGTATGGCTCTCCTG
>ATSW01022328.1:0-11231 GCA_000444245.1 Botryllus schlosseri
CTACTGGTTAATGTAAAACCGTGTTCTTCATTAAAATAACAATTCTTAATTTCTACAAACAATTGAAAAATATGTAGGAGAGGCTCTTGATGTTTGAAAATCTTCAAACATAGCCTAGGTGTGATAATTGTTGGGACCCCCTGCTTTGAACGATGTGAGGCAAGCAACTTGATTTCACAGCTGCGCTGCAGCTCAGTTATATAGAATTCGCGTGTGTATCGGGCAAATAGTTGTTAGTAAACGAAAATGGATTCAAAAGTTCAATCGGAGTTGACCTGCTTTGATACATTAGCAAAATTAAGCATCATTAAACTGTTGCTTCCATATTAATTGCTATCACATTGCGTACTGTCAATACCAAACTAGAGAGGATAAGGACTCGTGTAATTTTCCCACATTTGAGAGAGTCATTATTCCACAGTTACCCATTTATCAATATAAACGATCCTCGCGCCAGGCCACATACACAGTTAAGCAAAGGTAAACAATCATTACTACTCCAGCGTTCGATATAAAATTGGAAATGTGCAATGTGTGTGAGTGTAATAGATTGTTAGCTAGGCTGTCACAGTAATAGCTTACAGCTACCGCTATCTCACAGGTGGTGGAATTTTTGGAAGTATTTGTTGTGACATTTCCATCATTACGCACATTAGCTGTGTCATTGTCAAATTTCTCATAGAAAAGTTCTATTATGTTTGACCATTGTGCTAGAATGGCATGCGAATAATAGCTTCTTTGTCGAGACTTTAGCAACGCAGTAGACTTCATTTCAAGGGTAAATACGATGGGGACTTCTAAACTAAAGCGATGAGCAGGAATGTCGAATCCAAGAATTTGTGTTTGTTGGGGGTATTGTTGTGATGCAAACATTGTACTAAATAATAGGCGCTTGAGAATAATTGGCGTTTCAATTTGAAACTTCCCTATGAACATGTCAAAACCATAGAAATTTTGATTGTTACCTCCATTTGTTACGTTTTTTTTAATAATTGCCAGTTATTTACACGTATGATATGTCTTGCTGTGTATTATTAGTCATGTTTAGGGCAAGGTTTTGCAACTTTTTTTACAGCTTCCTAGATATTCAGATTCTATGTACTATGATGTTTTAAGCTGTTTGGAGGGATTTTATAGTGCAACTTTTTGCAACTTTTCTCTATTTCTCTTGCCAATTTTTACTGCAACTTTTATCAAATATTGCGTTAAAATGTAAAGGAGTGCTATAAAATGCTTCTAGTATAGTTCTATTCTCTTTGATCTGCAAAACAAAGAGCTATTGATAGCTTAGCTGCATCTCACTGTTATCTATGACACAATTGCTTGCAAGCAAGAAGTTCAACTACCCCTGCCAAGCACGATCGTGCCCGAACAATATGTAAATAGTTCGCGTTTATTAATTCTGTCGTTGAAATTTGAAATAGTTTCCCCCGCCGAGAGTGAGTTTTTCTGTAATGCATTGCGTCAAGTTTGCAGACCTAGGGGGTTTGGGGTGTGTTATTTGACTTGTTTTAGGGGGAGGGGTTATAGCTATGCTGTTTGGCTTTGGGGGGGGGGGAAATTACTCTCGTATTGCGTAATTTTCTTGCTATGTGCCGGATAAAATGTAATTTTTGGGAGTTTGGCCAGATCGTGGGTTAAATTACCATAAAGTAACAAATTGAATGCAACTTTCTCGTGATTTTATCGCAACAAAAACTTGCCCTAGTCATGTTGTTACTAATGATCTTCAAATTACATTACATCTCGCATGCGTTGCGACACATCCTCTGCACCTTGCTAGGTAAGGGTCTGGTCTACTACGTCATGCAGGTAGGCTGCTGTTTATTACCGTAGCACAGCAGAAAAGAGCATGATGTTCTGCATTTATCTGACTTTGTCCAGCCATGTGCAGGGTCGGCATACAACAATGCGCAATAAATTATCATGTTACTTATTTGTCCATTAAGGTGCACTTTTTGATATCTCCGACTCTTGAAACTCTACGTTTAAACATTTGCTGCTAAACTGACCAATTCCAAGTTCATCCAAATACAAGTCTACTACTTTTGTTGGTGTTGGTTAAAATTTATTGAAATGAACCAATATACTAGAAAGCTAACAAAATACACAAAGACGTTAAGCTGTATGTTTATGTATATCATTAATTTGTAATTTTCCGTTCGCGTCGATGCTACTCACGCCATCTAAACGTATGTACATGCGGGCATACTAATAAAATGCAACATAAGCTGTTAAAATACTTTCTTTGGCAATTGAAATCTTTGACAACTAGATCTGTGCATGCCAAAATTGAGCATTAGGAATAGGAAGATGAAAATATTTGTAATAAATCAAGTAAAAATAGAATAAACTCAGTAATGACAGTTGGGTACAAATTAGGCCATCAATGAAAGCATATAGAAACTACTCTTCTGAGGCAAGTATGCATGTTCACCATGATATAAATCGTTCGGGAGAGGATACGATATTGACCTCCCTGGGCACTGCTTGCTGCTACCCATGCGAAAAGCCAACTCTGAAGTGGCTTCCTGATCTTCATCAATCTTAATTTTGTGTATCGGTTAATTAGGAAAAAGATGTTTGAGAGCCGCTGCTTCTTCCGCAACGGATTCATTTGTAGTGTCGGAACCCTGAGTCTGGTGTTTGCTTGTTAGAAATGACGCTGTGTACCTGGTCTCCTTGGCATGTCTCATCATGGGGGCTGCTTTAGCTTGTGTTCAGAAGTCGTACATGGAAACGTAAATGGTAACTGTGAGCATGCGACTGTCGCGCATGTTGCCGCTCGGATGATAAGTGGCCATGTCTATCTTTAACTCGTGGGTACTTGGACCCATCAAGTCTCCTGACACTACGAGTTTAGCCCGCGGATGGTACATTGACGATTGTTTCAGCATGAACAATCCCTCATCGTTGCCTTGAACGATATTGAAGTTGTACTTCTGGCGTCTACGCCGTGCCGAGTATGACATGTGAAGGAGAGCGGTGTTTGATGGAATACTGGAGGGTATCGCGATGTAGTGATAGGATATACTGAGCGCCGCTCGCTTGCATTCTTTTTTGGTTGCCAGTCCTTCGTCGGCCATCTTGCCGCATCTTTGTCGACGGCAGATGTTGGTCGTCACCTTTGAACAAAGGATTCGTTTAAAAGAGATTCATGCCACCGTCAGATTGGAACTAGAAGAGTGTATCGATTCGTGAAATTGCAAGATTAAAGCAACAGTGGAGTCACCACCAGGGCTTGACGAAATCGAGTGCCCGACTGATTCGGTTGCGAATAAAGAATCAAGTATCGCATATTGGAGTACCACTGAAGAGTTGAAATTGAAAATAATGCCAGTTCTCCATCACATTAAAGGGTATTTGGTATATTTTCGACCATAACTAAATTTACTATTTCATTACACTTTTGACAATGACGTGTGGGTTGATCAGGACTTCAATGAAATCTCATGGCCACTAATGTTCTTAACTTATTATTACATGCATTGGATACTGTGGTTCCAATAAACAAGGCTTCAATGATCCCACAGAGAGAATGTACAGAAACTATAACTCTCGATCGGAAGGGGTATGTCATTTTAGCATTTGAGAAATTCGTCTCGCAGCCACATACGGAACTCGAATCATGAGAATTAATGCTCGATTCAGAACAGAGCGCTCGAATCATTGCGCCCAGCCCTGGTCGTACTTTGATAAGATAAGATGAGTGCTGATCGCAATTCTATTTTTCAAAATCAACCCTTTGATTCTAATCAGTGTGACACATGCTACTGTGAAAGTGAAAAATTAATGTGTGATTGATAGCAAGGCAAATTATCATGCGACACGACTGCCGTCAACCATATAGCAATGCAATATGGTAGCTCGCTACGATCACAGCAAACTCATCGTTGATTAATCGTGGTCAATGGACAAAAACGCGTGGATAAATATGCTAAAAATCTTCTGGTCGAATCGTTTCTTCGGCACTTATGACGGGTCGCTCCGGCGAGCACTGTTGCTTCAGTCTGGCTGTTAGTAGCACGGCAATCACACTTACTAGGTTTGCTTGGGAGGTATTTCCCACCTGTCTATAACCAAACTCGTCGGTCTTCATGACTTTTCTGTAAATGCTGCTCCCGTCATCGCGAACGGGACATTTCGGCGGCTGCACGCATTCGTGACCGCCGTGAGTGTTCACGCAAGTCTCGTTTTCGGTGCATTTAGTCATTCGGCGGTCGCATTCGTTGATGTCGACACAATTGAATCCGATTTTCTCGTATCTAAGAAGACATTACGAAGATTCAACTGCAGTCGGGAAATTATGTAACGTAATTCAGTAAATTATGAAACCGAATGTGTCTTGGGAGTCGCATACCGTCTAAGGTAGGCATGTTGATGTGCTCATTCCTTTTATTATACCACATAAATCTGGTGAAATAGTGAAAGAATCTTACCCGTCCGGACACAGGCATTGGTAAGATCCAGGCAGATCGAGACATCTCCATTGACATTTCTTTCCTTTCCCCGAGGCACATTCGGCTTCGTCCAGACAGAGACCTGCGGGTGGCACCCCAATATTACTCACACGATACAATGATCATCACCTATGTATCACTACCCATTCCGCTATAGGCCCTGAACATATTTCGACACATTACATTCACACGTAATTCACGTACCGCCGATGTACGTAAATCCTCTGTGACATCTGCAATGGAACGACCCTTGCGAATTGTAGCATTCCGAGTATTCCGGACAGGTCGTGCTGACTTGACATTCGTCGACGTCTTTGCAGTATCGGCCGTGGGTCATTTCGTCTTTTTGATACCCGTCTTGACATTCGCATTCGTAAGAACCGACAGTGTTTTTGCACGTTTCGCCCAAAGCTGCAAAATATGACAATTAGTTCTAACGTTTTCCCATGCGAAATGGAGAGGAATGTGAAGTCAAACGAGTTTGGAAATCGTCTGGAAACTTGACTTGTGGCATTTTCTTTTGAGCATTCGCGGTTCGCTGACTTATGTGAGATATCGCTGACGTCTGTCATCATTGTTAGTATTGAAAACAAACATAATGTCGTATTGTTCGACCGGATATCACATTGGCTGCCGCTTTCCCAAGAATAAGGTACCCTTTGAATTGTTATAATGGATGTGTCCTTAGTCTCGCATTGCCCTGTGGAAATTTCCGCTTCGAGGATGTGAACCGTGGTCGTAGTTCTTCTGTATACCTACAGCCATGTCCCCCCGCATTCAACGATAGTATTATGTGTGGTCTAATGTATGTCATCATTATGGTTTCGTGTTTCAATCCCCCTTCGTGCCTGCATTACTTTGGCAGTCTGGTGTACCTACAATTACAATGAGTCAAGCAGAGACACGTTCCTTGCAGTGAGTCATTGAATTTATTTTTTAATTCAGCTTCTGTGTTTATATGTCAAACACCTTTTGATATTGGCACCCTCGCTTATGCTCCTGTGTCTGGGTTGTAATTCTCTCTGTTGCTATCTTATCGCTACGCTCATTGGCCATGTGTAGTTGCATTACTTCTGTTTTTGTATTAATAGCTGTCTGCTGTGATTTTAAGGCTGGCGAAAACATTCATCAGTTTTTATCAAGTTGTCGACTTTCGCCATTAGCGTGATGCATTTGGCGCAGTACATTCGAGACACGTACCTTAGGACCATGACATCACGCGCCGAGTAATCCGACAAGATAATATTTTCCTACCTCTACACATCGTTGAGTCCTCGCATTCATCTCTGTCACGGCATGTTCCGTTCCCGTTCTCGAGGTACCCCTTCTTGCATTCGCATCGGTACGAGCCTCTCGTGTTGATACAGTACTGGTTGGAGTCGCATGGATTGTACATGCATTCGTTTATGTCGCGACAGAACCGCCCCATCTGTTTGGAAATATGGGCATTTGATGGCGACAACACAACACTAGGTTTAAGTTGGTTCTGGAGATATTCGATTTTAAGTTGAAACAAATGCACTTTAGTTCAATGCGGTGATCTGCTTACCTTCTTGGAGCCTGGTGAACATTGGCATTCATATGACCCTAAAGTGTTGACGCATTTTATTCCTGAGCCACAGTATCCCAGCTCACATTCATCCATATCGATGCAATGACCTAGCGAAGTATTGAATAGAGTGATGATTATGTGCCATAACAATCGCGCATTCGCGTGCTTTGTGAGATTGTACCTTCGCCGTTCATGATGAATCCTCTGTGACACAAGCACGTGAAGCTTCCCCATACGTTTCTGCAAATCTGTCCCGGTCTGCAGGCGTCTGGCTCCTGGCATTCATCGACGTCTTCACATCCACCGCCGGGAACATACCTGTCAACCAGCTACTATTAGTTTATCCTGCGTTTGGCTATTTCGAGAGTGTGATCTCGCGTGGGCGCAGTTGACTGAATAAAATTAACTGTGACCGAATTCCTGAATTTTGAACGTCTATTCAATCGTGTTTCCCTTGAGCAATGCTGAGCTGCACTTTTGAGACTTGAGGAATAATTCCGCGTGCGTTCATGCATTTGGACACTTTATCTGAATTCCTGAACTCGTGCACTGTATGCACCTAGCAGTCTCTAAGAATTGGGGAAAATGTACCTTGAAAATCCCGTTTTGAGGACCGACTTTATTAATACTGTACATTTACAAGGAATGTAGCTTTGAAGACAGTGTCATTCAAATCTCCCATTCTTCAATTCCCAAATGTTGTCGGTATTAGCAATACAAGTATGCGGTCAATATCTAATAACAGTATATTTTTCAAACGAAGACACAGCGTAGTGTACCTCAATCCCGCCGCGCATATAGGTCCATCCCTTCCGGTGGCCACGAGCACGCTTTCCACAACTTCGTCAGCGAAGCACATCTGGGTTGCCAGTCCCAATATGACAATCCCCGCAAGGGACTTCATGTTGCGAATAATTATCTAGCACGATATCTATATAGGCAACTGAAGATCCTATGCTTCAACGCCGAGCACTACAAACTCCAAATCTAAACGTAAATGAAACGAAATTCAGATACTGTTGGCGAAAGCTAGGACATGTCCCGCTCTTGCACTCGCACTGATGGTCTGTGCGATGTTTTGATACCACTGGTAGACTGACATAATTGCCATTGAAAAGATTACGGTGGTTGCTAATGTTCTATCATGTAATATTATCCGCTTTGTCAACTGATGAATAGTCGATGCTATAAATGCTCGTTTGCTGAGTGAATCGAGATCGTAACATGTACACTACGTGGGAAATAATTGGCCAGAAGTAGAAAAGAAATGCGTCTGCTCACCACGCGATTTTCGCCAAGATAACGAGTACGCTCCATCAAGCTAACACATTTGCTATACCTTGACCAAAAAGCTTTCTGGCCGAACGTGTACTATGCTTCCCTTCCTGCGTCCATCTCCACAATAAGCAAGGAATTACAACGATACGTTTCCGTTCACTTTACTGCTTCATGGAGAGGTGTTAATAACTCGCTTGTACCCTTATGGCAGTAATGAAAGATCATTACCATGCCAATGTTAATAGGTACCAAATACTGTCACCTCTGGCAGGCTATTCAAGTCGCTTTAGATATGGAGAATAGTCGATGCCTAATCCGTACTGAACGCGAAAAGTCCTTTCACGTCATCAGATGGCACCTGGAAAGCATATTATGCATATCGGCCGCATGGCAGCGAATTGTTACACATCATGGCGTACCGGTGTACTGCCACCGTCCAATTGTTCTATGCACACTGCACAGGGTCGTACCGCCAAGTTCTCGTCTTGTATGCGCAACATTTTCAAAGGCAGATAATGTTATGTGTCGGGCTGTTTTTCGCCACGAATGTAGTTGTTTTTAATAACATGGTGATGATTACATTAATCAAGGCTAAATGCACACCCAATACTCTCTCAAAAGTAATATTTCCGAGCCGGTTTCCGGAGTAGACGGTGGGCATATCGCACATTCCGATGCATAATAGCTACCCATCCTTTCTCACGCCTTATGCGTTTCAAAGGGCGCCAGCCCTCGTTAGCGACGGTATTAGTGAGCTATTACACGCGACACATTATATACATCTAACGATGCTGGCGGCATCAAATTAGCGATCCTTTTAATTCAGCCAAGACGGACCTTGAAATATCAGAGTGTTTTAGCGCGGTTATCAAAATATCTGCAGACCATGCATGGTAATAGAGCGCCCGAGTGTTTGCAACAGACGTTGCACACTTCAAACGCCTACGGAGGTCATCAAGGGGATAATCCCGTACGCAAGTCGCCTATCTCCGAGAGCGGACGGGCTTTCGGCGCGTTCCTTGAATTCCTTTGCAAGAAACGCGCGTTTCACGGAAATACTGAGGCGTTTTCGATCTTTTCTTGACAGGATAAAAGGAAGAATACGTACGCCGCTTACGCCGTGGCCGACCCGAAGAAAGACCAGCCGGCGAGCGCCGCTGTCGAAGGTAAGCAGATATTTCGAGCATTTCCGACGCGCGGCGTCGCCCTGACCTTTTCTACTGACTCTATCGCTCTTGGAATTGGATTCTCCTGCGATTACCGTAAACTCTATCAACAAACAACGCGGAATCGACCGTTCTTATTCATCCAAATAAACGGGCGATAAGACATTAACGTTCGACAGCGATGCGAGTGCTGTCGGCGCGTGCCGAATTGTGACCGAGCGGTGGTATTTATATAGCGATACCAAACAGAAATAGTGATTCGAAACGGCAATGTGGGTTTTCCAAGACTGAAGAGTCTATCGATGATTTTACTACCGCTTTACCGTGTTCGGAATTCCGCTAATCCTGTCATAGTGGTAAGACCCTTCGCAGGAAACTAGGGTTAAACCAAATCGAGTACCCGAACTGTACCATGAGGCTTTGAGCATTCGAATACCACTCGTTATGACGTAATAACAGGTAGGACGATGTCGAAAGTTCAAATATGTCCATTTTTTGCGGCCGCAAAGAATTATGCCAGTTACACATCGCGTTAAGGATAACTTGGTATATTTGCGTCAGTACCTATTTCCTAGCACTTCGTGACAATGCTCCGGGCTGATCACGATTTCACCGAAGTTTCTGCGCCACGTTTTCGATGCAGGCATAGGACTGATCGGCGTTTCAAGGCTCGCACGATGGGAAGGCAGTATCGAAACTATAATTTTCGTCGATAACGTAACAATTAGTAGAAAGAGGCGTGTAATTTCGGTGCTCCAAGAAATTGTCTCTCGCTAATGGACGCGAAGAATTACAATTAATACTCCGTTCGGATTCGAGTTCTCAAGTCATTCCGCCCGGTCCTAGTTACAACTCCATCGAAACGGCTCCAACGAATAATCCGATTGTGACATTGAAATTGTCGGTGCTTAGAGTGTTACCACGCTCCGCAATATATATATATGTCCCGCGCTAATAGGATTGTCCTGCCGAACCGCGTCAAATCCGAAGATTTTCCGTTATCTCATATCCGCTACGGTCCCGTTATTTTGTTTACGAAATACGGGCGAATTCTTTAGCACAATATAATCTCTTCTCGTAATCGCCGCTCGGATATTAACGGTGTCGTTGCCGGCTCGAATTCGCGATACGCCGGTAATCCCGGCGCATAGAGACGCGGATTTCACGGCGGAGGCGCGCGCGCATTTGTAACCCTGTCGATCGCGACGCGTTGCGACCCAATTCGCGGGCTCGCGTCTCTACGATAACATCGTAAACTTCCGCTTTTTTATACCTCTCCGAGTATTAATAGATTTGAGATTGCCGGCGAGCGTTGCGCTCGTGAGAAAGATCGCACTTTTGATTATCTCTATCTCGTAGCCGCGGCTTCAAAGCGGTGCGCGATCGAGTGGCATAAAGAATTCTTTTCGGCTGCGTGCTTCAATTTGCGGGACACCTTGTTGCTGTCGTGATGTCGCGGACTTCAGCCTTGGCTGCGCACTTGAAAAAACCCTAAAAATCCTTGAAAATTGTAGGTGCTCATTGTCGACTGTCGTATGTCGATATATACCTACTCGCTGCGATATCTCGACCCTTGAATTGCCGGTTTTCCGGGAATTGCGCGGATTGCGTGTCCTTGTGTGACTGCATAATTTGGGTTTGGCGTCTGGCTACCAGACTGGTATTACTGATATTACGAGAGAGGTTTATAATTGCGTCTTCATGGCTTGTGCACGTTGCTTCTGAACCGTGCTGAGTTACGCGGCCAACTAATTCTGAACTTGTCCCGCGGGAAACTCGTGTACCCCTGATCTAGATTACAGCGGCAGTTTCCGCTACAATCGGCGGGTTCCGCTTTAGAGTTTGATACTTATCGGCGAACGCACTTGAGCGCAATCTAATTTTTGGCACTCGAGATCGGGATATTTACTTGACCCCGTCGGTATCCTCGTATCCTGGAAATTGGCGGCACTCGTTTCGCAATACACCCGTGAAATATTGCTTTGCACTGTAAGTAGAGGGCTGGGTAAAATCAAGTACCTGTGATTCGCCCCGTAAATAACAATTATTGTATACAACACAATTGTGACAACTTCGGTTCTAGTGGTTGGAATCGAACTTCGATGCGTGGCGTTTTTAAGCGACCTGACATTTTAATCGAGCAGCGAGACATATTTAAGAAAATAATTTCAATATACAAACATTCATACTCTCCGAGAATGTAATGCGACGTACTTGACAATATTCCTATTTTCACAGCAGCGAAGCCCGTTCAAACCGAGTCGACTTCGACAATGCTAAGCGCGCCCGCGCAAGGCGCGAACATGCCGCCGCTAAAACCGATGGGTCAACCCGCGCCGACCGAGCCCGTCGTGGCCGCCGCCGAAACGCTGACTCAGCCCGTCGCAGACGAACCCGCGTAAGTAGATTGGACAGTAGGGTAATTGAATTCCCGTTTAGAGATAACATCAATCGGAGCGCAGCTCGTCGCTGAAATAACATCGCGAAAGTGTAGTGTAGTCGCTCTACAAAATTCGCTTGCTTGTTTTCCAAAGTTGGTCAAAGTAGGTATCATACTCGGGTGGAAGTAGCGTAAATTTCGATTCAAGTAAATTAAGAAATAGCGGTTTAAGAATTCTAGACTGAGGTTTGCTTGAAAAACTGAATCATGTCAAGTAGAAGTATGCTAACATCATAACCAATTGAGTAAATAGTGCAAGTAAGCAAAATGTACTTTGTGTCTCACCGCCTATGTTGTTTTCGCCAGTCCGATGGAGACCGAGCAGACCGCACAGG
>ATSW01022403.1:0-11707 GCA_000444245.1 Botryllus schlosseri
CATCTAGTAGCTTATTTAAAAATGCCACAGAAACAGTAGCAGCCAGGAGATATGACTGAGACCGATGTATATTTTCTGTGCACAATAATTCTCTACCACCTTCCTCCAATATGAAATTAGCAATTTTATACGATACTTGCAATAAAACGCGCTATTTAATGGTACCTTACTGTCATCGCTGACAGTGGAGCATTCGTTTGCATTATTAAATTTCTATTCTATTCTAATCATCTGCATTTTGTTTAGAGAAATTCATCGGACAGATCTGCTGACTGGCAATATTCTATAACTACAAAAGGTACACAGATTATATATATATATATATATATCAATCAAATATATTTGGATATTTTGTATCCTTGTAATAGCAAATTTGGTTGAAATATATTTTGAATTACTGGTAGCTTCCCACGATGTTTCCCATTTGGTATTCCAATTAGTTATTCTGTTTTTGGATGGTTAAAGATTTTTGCAGAAAATAGGATCCAGATGCAAATTTCGATAGTTTATAAGCACATAAATAAGATGTGGAGCTATTGGCTGATGTGATCATGGTCAAAGTAGTTATGCTACTCAAGTAGGACTTCACTACATGCATTAAGCTGCCGCAAAATTATTCTTGACATTGATATTTTTGTTATTGTTTCCAAGACGAGGCAGAACTACTTAAATAGTATTGGAGTAAGCATGTAAAATAGTTATTTATGTTAGGTAGCCTATGTAAATTAGAATTAACTCCAAAGTTGCTACCGGTACGTAGCTATATGGGAAAGTAGGCTGCTCATTTCTCAAGACATCCCTAAACTATTCGACTGGCTATGGCTATATCGTCTGATAATTCCTATAAGCTCACTCATCAGCGTTATGCAAATCAATCCAATTAAGTCAGTTCTACTCAACCATGTTTGAAACAGGAAAGAAATTACTTTGAATTCAATATCTTCAAGTAGTGCAAATGAAGGAAACCCACTTATTGACTTCAAAGAAGCACTGACTAGCTCTAACAGAAATCAATTGCAAGGGATTTGGTCACGCCAGTTATTTTTCAAATTATCGCTTGTCTCATGAATAATACTAATGATTGCGGCCTGACCCAACGATAATATCAAGTCGATATCACACATTGAAAGATGCCACCTTTCTAGTTTATTTCATATCCAAGCATAGTGATGGCTGTGAATCTGTCCAACAAGTTTCGGAAATGCTCCCTAGAAACTAGATGCCATATCTTTTGAATGCCGGACGAATATATTAGGGTTATATGGAAAGGTGCTAGTAATAGCTAGGTTGTATCGGTCGAGCTCTGCTGATGATAATTAAACAGAATTCTAAATTATTTTCAGATTACGGCATTCAACATGAAAAAATGGAAGTACTCCACGAATTTCTTTGCTCCGGTACTTGGGACGTTGACACAAGTTGGAGTGATGAAGCGGCCAACCTGAGACACATTGCAGTTTCCGAGCCTTGGCGGATCAACGACTTATTCGTTTGGCGCTATTTCAAAACGTTACGTCTTATCGACAAGGAGGTATCATCTTGTGTCTTTATTTCTGGTACTGGAATGAAGATGTGGTATTCTAAACAAAAAACGAGATAATCCAGTGGCCATTACTCATTGTTAGCGCTTGGCAAAATTGAGTATCTAAGTCATTCGAATCCGAATGGATTAGAATGCGTCGAGCCGAGTATTGGAATATCACTCATTATGACGACATTACAGTATGAATAATGAGGGAAGTTCAAATAAGTCGTTCGCCGAGAATAGAAAGGGCCTACCGTATGTCACATTTCATAGTTCTGAGAAAATTTAATTTAAAGATTCTACATATTCCTTATTAAAAGATCTCGAAGCTTTTTCTGTTATTAGTTCTTTCATCCTTCTCCTTGTCAATCAACTTAGTTTTGGAACAAATATCCATTTTCAAATCAATCGGCATGTCGGGTTTTTCCTCCGCGAATAGACATAGGCCTTGATTAATACTCAATAACATATTGGGACATAGGCCCATTTGACCCAATATTGGGACATAGGCCAATGTGTCCATCCCTTTCAATCCGTCTTTATAGACATTATGATGCTGTATTTTGTGATCAATACCAGTTCACTATTGAAACAAGTGTATTTTCACATTTTTCAACGGCAAGTGTTGTAGACAACAGGTACCGGTGCTGAGTCCATCAGACTGTCGCAGTTTTGATATGAATTGAAATTGAAGCAAGTTCAGCAACCACCATTATTGTTTTATGCAAACTTGAAACTGAGAAGTGACTAAAATATAGTATATGACAGGGGCGGGCAACATAGGGCCTTTGTCCGGCCCGCGGACAGTTTTCCGTCTTACAAGATAAAGTGGCCCGTGGCCCCAGTCTTCCGAGATTCCCCACTACTTGCTTACATACGTCAAATTTTAGTGCCTGTATGTCATTACTCATTATACACATGTATGCGCAGCGAGCGAGGGTGGAGCTTATACGCGTAAGTTTGTCGAATCGAGAAGACTTATCGCCTTATCGGCATTTACGATGTACTCAACCCAAATGGCATTTGTGGTAATCATGGTTTTTGTCGACTACAATGGTCATTTACACCTCGCCGATATTTCTTATTTTTGATTCCGTAACCGTCGACTTGTAGCACGGCACACTTCTAGGCTTCTGTAAGACATCGCTTATGCCAGAGGTCGCCAACTCAACACGGGTCTGGGCCACTTCCAAATTTCGTAGAGGCCGCGACCGCATGAATTCATTATCGAGATAAAATAGGCCACACAGTTGAACAACCTCGCTATCTAGTCACCTACTGAACACTAATGAATTGATATCTTGGTAAATTTGGGGTACCGGGCTTAATTAAAGATTTCACCGTGTGTTGATTGATCAGAGAGAAGCAGACATGGCGGTGCCTGTACGACAATGCTGTTCTCAAATCCACATTGTCTTCGTCATTATTGGCGAGAAATGGCTTTGAAGTTACATTGCTGTCGTTGAAATTCATTCATTAAATACGATTTATTCCTTGTATATATGGATAAATGGGCGAATGATGTTCAGCAATCCGGCCTGCCAAGTTCCTAATTTTCGTATATCCGGCCCGCCGACTGGAGAAGTTGCCCGCCCCTGGTCTATGACATACATCATGATTCCATTTACAATTTATGGTGAAGACATTTTACCTATTCCTAATAAATCTCCTCTCTGTTGTCGCCTCAAATGAATCACTCTTCAAGAAGCTGTATCCGTTGTGACTGTATAAGAGTCTTTGAATGGACTCAAGTTAACTTGTAATTATTTTTCATGTCATGATTTATCCTGTTGCCTTCTGCTTTCTGTTTGTTATGCTTTCTATGAGAGTGGAGTATGATTGATTCCTATTGTACGAGGGTGGAAGTCTTCTTATAGCTTCTTTTTCAATCAAAGAAACTATACCACAACTGGCATTAATGCAATAATTAATACTGATAGCTGATGTTTTAAAGGTTCGTTTCTCCTGGAATGCTTTTAGCTGCTCAAATCAATGTGAGTAGTGTTTTCCTAGCTCTAGCTAGATTGCTCTTTCTATAACAGAAAAATTAGATAGCGATCATTGTTCCTCTTGAACTGAAATCAAAAATTCAATTGTCTGTCACAATGCATCAACAACAAGATGGGCCTATGCCCAAGAGCTGTATCCATTTACTGAAAAAATTTTAAAAAAGTGAAATTATGACAAATGGACACTGGCCCTTTCTATTCTTCCCGAACGAGGTACATTTTGCGCGAGCACAAAGAATATAATGACAGTTCTATATCACATTACTTTGTGTTTTTTCTACCATGCCTATTTCATTGCATTTTGTGACAATGCTGTGGGTTGAGCAAGACGTCACAGAAATTTGATTTCCACTAACGTGAGTAGCTTTGTGCTATTTATTTTACATGCTGCGATACGACCAATCGAGGTTTGCAGCCTACCACAGTGGCAAATGGTATTGAACTACAATTCTCGTTGATAAATTACCTCTTAGGTAACTCGAAAAATCATCTCTAACTACCCGACTTGAATCATTAGAATTAATATTCGATTCAGGTTCCAGTAGAATCATTGTGCCCAGTCCTAGTCCTAAGAAGGTAAAAGGCTACTCACAAACAGCAATAGACTCTGACTATGTTCAAGTTTATCACATTGCCGTGGCTGGGTATAATGATTTGAGTACTGAAATTTGAATAAATTATGAATGGTAATAATTGTAATTAATTGCAATCGAGTAGTTAGAGGTAATATTTTTGAGTACTAAAATTGTGTCAAGTATTTGTCAGATGCTTCATTTTTTTGAGTGTGACAAATTCTTGATGTTTGCAGATTGATGAAGTGGATCTCGACTCGAAGAAATTGGAAAACCTCAAAGAACTTACTCTGAGTGTGAATAAGTTGAAGAATATTCCTGCCGATCAGTTGCCTTCAAAGCTAAAAGTAAATTCAGATGTTGTTTCTTATAAAACGGTATTGATATCTAGTCGCTACATTTGACTTGCTTGTCATTTCGAGCAACGACAAATTTTGACTCGAGTCACTCCAGTTAATTTCCTTATTTTTCGCGTCGAACTTTGATCCTAGTCGCACAAATTTTCACAGTGACTCAAGTCAAGTCAATTCAAGTCTTCTGTGATTTCCAATTCCAAATCAATAGCACATCAACATATATTTTCAGTTTGAGTTAATGTGTGGATGCATATGTGTATATGCTTGCCTGCATCAAAGTCGGTGTGATTCCAATTTCAAACTACTGAAATGATATAAGTTGCTGAGAATGCTAGTTACTGGGTATACCACGTGCTAAATACTACGAGAGTATAATTCAATGTAAGCTTTGCTCTGAAAGTGAGTAGTTCTTGATCAGTGGTTCTCAAACTTTTTTTAGAACCGCCCCACTTTATGATCGTGAAAAATTTGGTGACCCCCTTATCGTCATATCACAAAATGCAACCAGGCAATCCCAAAGGATAATGTGGTGACATGTAAGGTTATGACTGTTCATGAGATAATTCTGAAATATGAAATTCAGACTATGCACAACGCAATAACTATGAAATGAAGGTAAATCACGCGGAGCGGCAAAAAATTTCAGTTGGTCGCAGCTTCATGCCTCCCTTTTGATGCTTTCGACTTGATATCATGGGCAAACTGACAATTGGTGTGGCTCTGTTCATCGCACTTATATTTCAATCTAATTTCAGGTTCTGGAGCTTTGCCGTAATGACTTAGAGAGCATTTCATCACTTGCCGACAAACCTCCATCATTAATTCATCTCGGATTGTCGCTGAACAACTTGTCCAGCAGCCAGCAATTCAAATATTTCACCGGAGATTTTTGGTGCTGTGTACTTCATAACATACTGCGTCGATGTTGTTCGGAAATGGTTACATTTTTTATACCAGGCCTGACTTGGTGTCTTTGGATCTGGGTTACAACAATCTCGTTGAGCTTGTGGAATTGGTGGCAAAATTGTCGACTCTCCCAAATCTTAAAAATTTAGTGTTGATGGGGAATCCGTTATCGGTGAGTATACAAACGTTTTGTAGCTTGGTTATAACGAATAATGAGGGCTGGACGCAATGATTCGAGTACTCAAATCTGAATCGAGTATTAATTCTAATATTTCGAGTCAAGTGGTGAGGGATGATCTTCTTTGAGGACTGAAGTTTACAATAATAGTTAACTTAGAAACAAAAATTATAGTTTCGATACCATATTCCACTGTGGAATCCTTCAAACCACGATTGGTCATATCACAGCATACGAAATATATCGTAAAAAGCTACTCATATTAGTGCAAATGACATTGCTACGAGTCATGATCGACTTACAGCATTTTCAAAAAATGCAATAAAATAGTCATGGTTGAAATATTGCCGAATTATCTTTATTGTGATTGGTGGTGGCATAATATATTCATATTGAAATTAATCCTAATATTATCGGATAATATAATCCTAATATTATCGGATAATCCTAATCCTAATATAATCCTAATATTATTGTTGGTCAGCAACCAGTAGATAATTGTAGAACAAGGTATATCAACAATCACATCACTAAATATGTAGATACTTGCATGAAATTTTTAATAATCGAGGCCAACACGTGGCTTAAGCTCAATGTACTATTTCTAGATAATTGACTAACTCATTCTGTTGGCACAAACTAGGATGGCGTATCTTGATAATAGTCAACTCCAAATCGTATAAATGAGAGAGAGGAGAGCCTTTATTTTCATCCAACCAAAATACATAACAACAGACGGCAATGATGATGGTGGTACAGAAAAATGCATGTGCAGTATTCGGTATAAAATAGGGATGATCGATCGACCCTGAGGGTCAACTAGTCTGATCACACCCGCATCAAACAGGTACACTTGACTCTACACAGTCTGGCTGTAGAAAAAGAAAAATTAAACGAGGGTACAAAAATGATTAATCAAGAAATGTCAGGGCGAAATAGGGCAACAGTGTTAATATAACGACAAGAGGTGATTAAGTAGGTATTTTTTGAGTCTCTTATAAGGCAATTCACGGATATGTGGTGGTAATGTATTCCAGATGATAGATCCTGAGTAGTCGATAGATTTCTAGGTTAGGTTGCTATTGGGTTGGGGTAAGTAGATATTTTCCTTTGACGAGGATCTCGAGTAATGAAAGAATGAATGGCAGAATACACGGCCTAACATTGTCTTTTATCGTGTCAAAATTGTTCCTTTTGCAGTTAATTCCCGGATACCGCGGTCATGTGGTGGACGCGATGAAAAATCTGATGATTTTTGACGACATTCACATAACAGCAGACGAAAAGCATCATTTCAAGGGTTTGGGGAAGAAAAAGGAACTGATATTAGACGAGGCCCAAGTTGTAATTACTCTTGGAGAGATAAAAGGAATTCCCACTCCTGATGATTTGAAGGTGAGTGATATTGGTTGTGTTTGATGGGGTGAGTTTAGGGATCGAAGTCTAATCCAAGGGTTTCTGAATTGGGGCGATATTGTTTGGGTGTCTGAAAAGGCTATGTGACCGTGGGGCGATGGATTGGAGATCGAAACGACTCGACTTGACTCGAGTCACTTCAAAAACTTTTGTGACTCAAATTAGAAAGTTCTGAAATGACTCGACTTGACTCGAGTCAAAATGTGTGATTTGAGGACTTGAAATGTACGTGAATTTGAGATGACTCAAATTGAGTCACTTTGAACATGAAAAATTTTAAAATAACTCAAAATGACTCATGACCAGAAGGTAGTGACTGGAATTGTAAAGTTTTGAAATGGCTTGACTCGAGTCATCGTAAATGCACATAAATTTTAAGTCATCTAGTCGCACATTTTGACTCAAGTCACATAGAATTGTTTAAAAAACTTGATTCGAGTCATGAGTCAGGTCACGGAAATTTTTGCTGCATGCTGCATTTGACAATTTATATCGTGATAATGGAAAGTGCGCTGGGTTGATTTCCCCTGTGTGACCCTATGACATTGCAGCCTATTCATCTCACAACTTTAAAACACATAAGACGACAGCCACGATTTTTCACAGCAATTCACCAATCACCATGCACCATATCATCGCCCATCAATCAGCGATCATCCAAGCGATGTTTCCGGTTAGTTAACACAAGTGTGTGCTCATTTATGCAGGAAGACGTAGAAAGACCCGAGTTCCCCGTTGCCACCATATCGTATTATGTGGGGTATGAAATGATACGGGATGAAGTTGATAATAGAAGATATGTATCAGGTCAGTGAAATTCAAGTACTGCGTTCTGTTTCAAGTCAGAACACGGAGACTGGACAAGAAGTGCGGTCGGTAGTGTATGCAGTGTGTCATCAGCGTAATCCGTGGTTCCATTATGTTCATCCGCTCAAGACATACAATCTACAATGCGATACACAAGACACAATGAGATGTAATTAACAGATACGAGGATGCCGAAACGACCAATTACGGTCTCTCAATCTAAGACCCACCTCGGCTTGAAGGGGCGCTGCGCTCTAAATGTGACGTCTCAAAATTAAGATAACAGTGTGAAAAAGATTTTGGAAGCAGCTATTCTCCTCAAAACTACTGTATTCAAACTGCAGCTACTGTATACCGTAAGCCTACGAACTAAACCGCCGTGGTAACATAAGATACATTTCCTTCATAATATCGTGTGACAAGGCACCGAGGCAAGGAGGATCTTCCTACAGAAGTGGGCACCTTAATATACTAATAAATTAAAAAGTACAACTGTAGGAAAAAAACTAACAGCATCGTGGAGCCAGAGGTTGCCAACCACTGACCTAGACTAAAGTTTTACATTTTCATTATCTTAAATTCCAGAAAGAAAAAACAGCGTTTCTTGGAGCCCTGATATGGAATTTGATCAAGAGTTTTCTCGTAACGAAAGAGATCAAGTCAGCACGAGTGCAGGCATGGAGAATTTGTCAGATTTCAAAACAACAAATGCAGACTGGAACGATGAGTCTATAGATCTTCAATACAGGTGGGTACTGTGTAGCTAATAGGGCAGGGTGCAATGATTGGAGTACTCAAATCGGAATGGAGCATTCAATTGTAATGATTCGAGTCGAGTAGTGAGAAATGATTCTCTCCCGTTCTTAAATGATACTTCCTCTTTCCTCAACTAAGAGTGAATTTATCCACGAGAAGTATAGTTTCGATACAATTTCCACTGTGGTAGCCTTGTAACATCAATTGGTGGTATCGATCACACAGGTCCTCCATTTTACCCAGCGCTAGTAAATAATATCTGATTTATTTTACTATTTATTTTATATCCAAGGTATAGATAAGTCGCTAGTAGATATTGGTTTGGGAATGGAAAAAGCAGAATGAAAACTTACAAAATTCCGGCGAGTTCAGTATTAGTTTCAAACTCGTGCTTCAATGTTGCCAGAAAATTGCACATCACGGATGAACTGGTCGCTCTTCGTGATTTCCTGAAAGGCGGCATACAATTTACGATATTTGAAGAAAAGACAAATCACTGGCCGAGCACTCCTGTTGAGGAGGGTGCCGATCTGATGCGTACTCCTGACACCGGTAAAGGCAAGAAAGACTCGAGCGCTAAAAGAGCGTCTGCCAAAAAAGGCAAAGGGAAAGAGAAGGTTCAGATTACATTCGATTATTTGTTGCAGTAGATGTCGGTAGGACCGCGATTTGAAATCGGACTTGGAAACCTTTGATATTATTCTAGTTTCTAATTAGACGAATTAGAGTGTAACGCCGCTAATCTAATTCTAAAGTAATTTGTGAAATTTTTTTACGCTTTCAATCTAATTCCGTCATTCTAATTATATCTTATTTGGAAACACTGTTGAGCTGTAATTCTAATTAGATTCTGATTTTGAAAAGCTGAAAATTATCTAATTGTCCTACTCTGTTTGAAATCAGTGATTCCAACCGATTCAAATCAGAGAAAATTTGTGCGGCCGTAGACACGTAATTCAATGAGTATGTGTTGGCGGCAGGGTTGTAATGACTTTTTCTGATGACTTGATTTGACTCGAGTCATTTTCTCAAAATACGGAAATGTCTCGACTCGAGTCAATCTGTGTATTGATTCGACTTGAACTCGAGTCATTGCGCGTGACTCGAACCAAGTCATATGACTTGAGACTCAGACCGCAAGACCGACATTTCATTGTAATTTCGAAGAGTAGTAAAGTAACCACACTCTTGGGATTTTGTCTATTGGTACTGGTAGTTGAAAATGCTACCAGAAACTGCTAAAAGTAGGGTAATTTACTATATTATAAATTCAATATCACCAAACAGATTTATAAAAAGTGGGCTTAACAAGACTTTAACTGGAAACTGAGCAGGCAACACAATGACTTGGACTCGGCCTCGAGTCATAACGCCATGACTCGGACTCGACCCTCTGCTCGATGACTTGGATTTGACTCGGTGGTGAAGTGAAAATGACTCGACTTGACTCGAGTCAAAACTATAAAAGTGAGATTGACTTGCGACTCGGAGCCATGTGACTTGTTTACAACCCTGGTTGGGGGCAGTCGACATGCAAATTGAATTTACGAAGTGATTCCAGAATTTTTTTGCGAGATTTTAATTAATATTGAATTTTTCCTAACGCTGCCTCCGATTCCATGCGACTTTTTTCATTTTTCGATTTTAGTATAATATAGTGCCCTCTGCAATCAGAGCATCACGCGGTACAGATGTGCACAGCAGAGATTCCAATACTATTCCAGTTTATACCGACAATTCTGATTTGAGTTCAAAAAATAACAGCATGCAACAAAGTGCTTACCGGTAATAACAATTGACCCACCCAAAGATGCATCACCATTTATAAATTGTACTAAATTTTCGAGAACACCCCCTCCATCAACTCTACTGGTGGATCTGATCACATGGACTGAGAAAGAGCCTATACCAGGGGTCGCCAACTGAAAACTGGTCGCGGGCCACTTTTCAAAATTCGCCGAGGCCGCAGGCCGCATGACTTCAATATCGAGATCAAAATAGGCAACGCAGTTTAACAACCACGTTTTGATAACTCTATGTCAGTACAACGCTGTGCTCTCGGACGTGGGCGATGGGCATAGTAACTACAGAAGAAATTATAATTATTGAAGAAATACAAATACAACAAAATATATTATGACCATCACTTTCATTCTATTTTGAACTACGATCCGTGCACGATACCTCACAATACTCTTCAGCAACTGAAGCAAGGGTGGCTAATCTTTTTGCTATTCATTGCCGCATTTTGAATACTTATGTAGTCTACAGCCGCATTTCAGTGCATAGTCTTAATGAACTAACTGGAGACCAAATAGCCACATTAAACTGTCCATGTCCAATTATCCATTTCCAGTGAACACCGGACCAATCTATTTACTGGTATCGGCCTAACGCGCACGGGAATCGTGAGTAGTCATGTTCTGAATAGTAACATGGATTGGATTTCTAATCGCGCGAATTGCGAAAACAATTCCAGATTCATGAGCAATGTTCCCTCTAAGCTGCTCACATGCGCAAATGCGCACTGCTGATACGGTCTCTGCGCACAGAAAATCTAAGTTGCGCACAAAAAACCCAAAGTAATGACCTTTTTTTAGTCGTTACTACACACTGTTGTTCAAGGGTCTGCGCAGTGAGTTAGTGAGTGTGCGCAGACTCGTCAAAAATTAGAAGGAACATTGTTCATGAGTGAATTTCGTCATTATTATCAGTATAGTTTCGCATATTACTATCAAATAGTTATCCTTTTTCAGCCCATGTGATCAGATTCACTGGCAGAGTTGATGCAGGGGCTGTCTTCTAAAATTTAGGAAGTTTATTAATTCTGTGATGCATCTTTGGGTGGAACAATTATCATTAGTCCCCTTTGTTGCATGCTGTTATTTCTTGACCTCCCATCAGGATTGTCGGTATAGTGGAAAGATATTGGATTCGCCCAAATGTAGGCCTACCAGAAACAAATTTCTTTCGTGATGAGGAGAACAAGATTACAAATTGGTGTTTTTTAATGGGGAACATCATTTCCCTCTCCTGTTCGCATCTGTACTGTGGGCTCTACTAACAGCGTGAAGAAAATTTCAAGAATAGATCAAACCACTCATCATTGGGGAGACAATTCGTAAATTCAATTTGCATATTGAGTATTGACGGCCGCCAACACATCCTAATCGAATTAAGTG
>ATSW01022414.1:0-10660 GCA_000444245.1 Botryllus schlosseri
AAAACGTTGGTTTTGGGCCACCCATAGAGTGATAAACCGAACCCCCTCAGCCAATATGCAGTTTACCGCTGCAAACCATCTATATAGGGTGTCCGTTTAGTGACTACTATTTCTCATCTGACCGCACGGAGCGCGAAAAAAATGTATAATTCATGTTTGAATCGGTCAATATCATCGAGAATTTCATATATATCGCTATCAATTTTTATCCTCTCTCTGCTCACGTAATCAGATTTACTGGTAGAGCGGAGTGAGGTGTGTTTCAAAAAGTAGGACCACTCAATAATAATAACTTAACATCTCCGGGCGTATACCTGTTGGCAGGAACGAAACAGCACTTCATCAGGCCCCGAAAAAGTACTTGGGTCGCGGGCTCCCATAGGGTGATAAACCGACTCCCCCTCTCATCACGTTCGCTTTTACCGCGAAATCAGTTGCACTCTTTAGTGAGCACGCACCAGGCGCGAAAATTTTCGATGATTCATAATAAAATCGGTCAATAAGATCTGGAATTGCATATATATTGCAATCAATTTCTTGTCATCTCTGCTCGCGTATTCAGATTTACCGGTAGAGCTGACTGAGGTGTCTTGGAAACTGTAGGGTCCGTAAATAATAATTAAACATCTTCGGGCGGGCGGACCCGTTGGTCTTAGTTACATGATGTTTTTCGTAACCTCAGCAATGTCAAAAAATGTAGAATCGCATAAACGTACTAAACTTAAAGACGCACACGATTCCAAATTGGTATTTCTTCACCGGCATATAATTTTTCCGTGCGGGGTGATATTTGTCTTGTGAGGTTCAGATTGCAAAGACAGGAACATTCGTCGCCAGTCATTTAGGCACCTGTGGACAATTAAACCTATATGTATCAGCATAGGCGCAGTCCTTTTCGGCCAAGGTTTTCTCGCTGCCGATCGTTCTGGCACACCTCTTGGAGTCGCATGTTACATGGCCTAAAACTTTATATCTTGGTGCGTCGTGGCGCGGTAATGGCCAACGCCGATATGCCTATTTCTATAAATCATGCGTATATATGTTCTTGGATGAAGAGTACCCAATAATGAAGATATTTGGCAACTTGAAATCGCGCGGAGCGCAAAATATTTTTGAAAAAGCTGCATAAATTTTCAAAAAATACTCCATAATTTATGCTAATTCAGGAAATAATTTTGGGCCCCCTTCAACTTCACCCCCCCCCAATTGGGGGGTTTGGGGTGCAGCAGTTACGGTGCTGGAAGTACTATATCTGTTCATAAAACCAACCAACCATTGATTTGATGATACATTTGCGATATTTCATAAGCTGGTGAAACTCCATAACCAATTTTCAAATCACGGGATGAATGTCGGTTGTCCCGTTTCTTAGAACAGGATGCAGATGTGAATCTGTGAGCATTGATCTGTCCTCAGTGTTGGGATGACTCGAGTCAACTATTCCGTCTGACTTGACTTGACTCGAGTCACTATGGAAAAATGACTTGACTTGACTTGACTCGGAGCTTCAAAAATGTGCATTGACTCTGAGCAAAATTCACGAGTCAATTTCAAGTCATCGAGTAAACGGTGTCGAATAAATCACTGTATCTTGTGTATGTTCGGATTGTTCGAGATACGCCGGTGTCACTGGTGAGAGCAACCAGCCATTCACTGATTGTACGATACACTGATCCTCGATTGTTAGATCACAAATAGATTGACCGCAAACTAAACAATCACAGGTTCGTTGTCGTAGTACTGTAGTAGTAGCAGATCAATCTAAATAGCAATAATGTGTCTCTGTTTCTTGGTTTCTTGGACGGCTCTCAATCCTTACGTTGCGCGCAGTGCTCACCTTTACCAACCCTCTTGTATGATTCAAATCGAACAAATATAGTTTGTGAGTTTATATTCTCACGGATGTGTAGATCGATATTGTAGGCTATTTTGCCATATCAATTTGTTTCAACTTCTCAAAGCTTCTTATTAGGTCCTATATTTTGGCTGATAATAACTAACTGTAGCATTTAGCTGTACAGTTGCGTACGTATTTTATTAGCAGTTCTACGTGTTCGTGAGGGATACAACGTCTTTTTGCATGCATATTTAACTAGATATTCGTTATTTGATTCAAGATAAATGTTCAATTAATCTGTCTTTCACACAGCTAGCAAAATGTAATGACTTTGAATCGTCACTCATACTTCGAAAATTCAATTTGACTTGAATTGTGACTTGACTCGTGACTTGACTTGACTTGACTCGATTTGACTCGAGTCACCTTCAAAAAACGAGGTACTTGACTTGACTCAAGTCACCTTTGAAAATCGATTGACTTGACTTGACTTGAGTCAAAATCTGCAATGACTCAAGATGACTCGTGACTCGAAGGTAGTGACTTGATCCCAACACTGATAGATTTGCAGATTGTACTTTTGGTTCAACTCCACGACACACAATGCTGACAGCATCATAACCATGTTAGCCTCAATCACGCTTCCACTAAAAGATACCTCTGCACACCGAGAGAACGAATCTACCTAACACGCACGGGAATATGTTTTTCCAAGCACAGCAATAAAAGTAATAAATGTGCTGAAGTGGCCAATGGCCAATTATACTCGTGATCCAAAAGACATTCCTGTTTTGACTGTCTGTGATGTTTAGCAGTTGAAACCTTTTAACATGAGTGGGGCTTGAGGTCGGGCTATCACCACAGCAATGGAATAAAAATATACTATAGTACGAATATAATTATCCTGGTGAAACATAATAAGAAAAATTTTAATGGAGTCCCTGCCGTAATAAGATTTTTAGTACGCATTATATCGATATTTTTAATACGTTTCTTGAGCCTTTCACGGGCCACACAAAACGGTGTTGCGGGTCGCATGCAGCCCGCGGGCCGTAGTTTGCCCACCCCTGGCTTAAGCTATAGTAGCCAATTTGTTGAACATCTGAACAAAATATTGTTAGGTATCGTCATCTTTTTCTGTTTAAGAATTTTCGGTTAGTTTGTGCGAATGAAATTTATTTGCCAAAAAAATAGTGCGAATGGAGCTCAAAAAGGTTGAAAGCACTGATTAGCTCATGATTGGATGTCAAACATACGGCCCGCGTATGTGTTCTGGTTGTGAGGAATGCAACAGATGTAGCTGTTAACGTGGACTTTTCGGAATTGGTTCATTAATATCAAATCACCAATCGGGATTCCAAGGATACGATTGAATCACGTCATCGTCAACCAACGCTCTCCAGAGATATGACATGCAATATTGAGCTATATAACCAATCAATCACGACGTACATATTCTTGGTCAGCGAGGTTTATTGTACACACTTTTATCAACGCAGGTACAACGAGTATGAAGAATTTTTAGGAACCTAATCCGTCATGATGTACAATAATATGTCAGGGGAAATTGACTCGCACGATTTTATTACTTGCTAGTATTGTAGGCTATGCCTTAAGATTTCAGAAGCCGATCACTGGAATATTATCACACCAAGCTCAACTCTATTTAGGATACGGCATGCCTAAAATAAGATATCTAATGACTGGTCACGGTGGCACTCACGACGTCATTCTCAAAGGAAAATCTGTTTTGTTAGTTTCGTCATGACGTATTTCCCTTTCACGTACGCTCTAAAGCTAGATAGCAGACCCTTAAGAGGAGTCTGTGGACCGAAGTCTAAGAACCCGATGCACAAAAGAAAGTGCGAGATATGAAGAAATTTTCACCGCCACAACGGACTTATCCTGCTTCTAAAGTATTTGTGGTTGGAATTAACCAAATGACTTTGTGAGCCGGATACCAATTGAGAGCGAAGGTGCACGACCATGAGTATTTGCATGATATTCTTTGAATTGGAATTGGGATATAGCGCTCTTGAAATATTCCGGTGTTGAATGATTTTCATGCGTACCGGAGATGGACGAAATCTCTAAGTTATCAACTCCATATGAAATGAAATCAGTATTACAATTTGAACCAGAATCGGATGCTGATAGCCAGATCACATTCACAAACCTTCCATTACAGTTGAGCGCTGTGTTGATTGACGTTGCCGCTTCGTTCTATACTGGTCTGGGGTGGACAAGGTCGAGGAATATGTTTTATAGGTGCTTCCAGGATGATTTTGATTATCCGACGGCGGATACCAATTGTAAAAGCCATCACGGAAGGCTGGCAGCAGCAACTCTAAGAGACCCCATCGTGGTGAAGTAAGCAATAGCTTGCATTCTATGGATTCGTCTGAAGGTTTTCGCTTTTATTGGTATTCATCACGTTTAGACTGTATCAGTCATTTTAAAACAGGCATATCTTCCTTATTATGATTCCTAATCTGCCAATTGCATAGCTGCTGGGTTGAGCACGATGACTCGATTTGGAATCTGAATCGAGCATTAATTTTAATGAATCAAGTCGAATGGTGAGTGCTGATTGTTACGAGTATAGGGACGAAGACAGGGAGCAAATGTAACAATGGGCCTGGCCGCTAATAGGATCAAGGAATATCCTTGATATTTTAAATGCAAGATTGTAACCTATTCCCAAGGTTAAAGCTAGCTGATGCACGAAGCCTAGAATTTATCACGAAACAAACTTGATTGACTACAACTGAGTAGATACATTTTTCTTGCCAAGAGTATTTTGATTATTGGATAGATTGTTACTGATACTCTAAATAGTTGTAACGATATTACCACAGCGTACCACGTTGATACAAAAACTGGAACTGACACGGCTATGGAAGCACCGAACCGGCACAAGTTTTCTAACCAGGCGTGCCAGGGGTAATTGTCACACCCTCTTACTCCAGCCCCGTTATGATTTAATCTTACCAATGCTGAATAAGCTTCCTCAACTCTGAATAAATCCTGGTATATCCTAAATGCCAGGGCTAATCGCTAATACCGGTTCCAGTACTGCCGTCGTCTTCTGCCGGCATTACCCGGAAGTATCCGAATCGAAGGGGGACGCTGGGTGTCACTAATTTTCATACTGATGACCAATAGCATATATTACAATATCTTTCTATGGTCATTTTATACCACGGCCCGACCAATTTATTCAATTTAAGCCGCTTTCACTTTCATTTTCTCTTTCTCAAATTTCTTCAAAATACTCGAAACATCGATATCGCGTGAGAGTAAAATGGACTAAACAAAATGGAAACGATCACCATAAACTTAGTAGCGACACGTTTAAGATGATAATAAGCGTATAGGGATTGCTAGGAAGCTGAGACTATATGTTTCTTGTTGCACTTTGGCCGTGAATAATGTGCTAAAGTTCTGTATATATTCAGATGCCAAAATAGTGAGGACGAGCCGCAGCCCAAAAGCATATCAACTTACTTTTCTTCGATTGTTTACATTAATGCAACTGTCTAATTTGTCTTCATCACTACCATTATTTTTATATTTTTTGTTCATAAATGTCGTTGTTACAATTTCCCCATACTGGTGTACAATTGTCCCGGGGTACGGGGCAATTGTAACACTTGAAAAGTGATTTTCAAACGTAAAATATTCATAGTGTATAAATAAAGGAAGTTCCGTTTTTGCTTTTGGACAACTCATGAGGTTGCTAGTTTTAATATGTAAAAATTTGAAAAGTAAAATTCCATGAAAAATGGATTTATCGCAAAATAATGTGCAAATTGTTGCAATTTCCCCGGTCTCCCCTACTGAAATTATTCGCTGTTTATCGTCACTATCAACGAAAATTACAGTTTCTAACGTATATTAAATGTGCGAAAATTGAAACCTCGATTGGTTGTATCGCATCATACCAAAGCCACGCACGTTAGTGAATATGGCATATCAGTGAAGTCGTGATTAGCCCACAGTAATGTCACGCAGTTCAATGAAATAGGCATGGGAAAATTATAGGCGAATTACCTTTACTGTGATTGAATAGTACGAAAATAAGTGCCACTGTGATTGTGGCTATACGTGGGAAGAACGTCAAAACGTCTGCAGGAACGCATAAACAAACATGTCCCCAGATTTATCAGAACACGTGCATCACGCTCAGTGAAAAGGTCACCCTTAACTCATCCGCTTAAGATTGATGCTGATCGATCAAAGGCCATTAATTCTGCCATCGGCGAACATCTGTTAGATAATCCGATTTGTGCGAATAATTATCTAGACGACCGATTTCGAATCGTTGGGCGGGGACGTTCACAATTCCATCTGTGTGCCTTGGAGTCGACTTTTATCAAAATACACCAACCAAAACTCAGTCAACAAAAGGAGTTCGTGTACCACCTAAAAATAGTACATTGAACGCTCTCTCATTCTTAATTTCATGCTGGTGACGTCATATTTTGTGATACGATTGTTGATGTACAATGTTCTTTCCAATTCTCTACTAGTTGCTGACGATTACCCCTGACGAGTGTCAGCCGAGAATATTCGGG
This sequence comes from Botryllus schlosseri, assembly GCA_000444245.1. Lineage (NCBI taxonomy): Eukaryota > Metazoa > Chordata > Ascidiacea > Stolidobranchia > Styelidae > Botryllus > Botryllus schlosseri. The sequence goes on from ATSW01022414.1 coordinate 6,415, forward strand.
CTCATTTCAATATGAATATACTATTTAATTGTATATTGAAGTTCTGTACCTCCAAGAAGCTCTTCTTTACTGTGATGTAGAACGGGCATTATATTCCTGGGTTGTAACCAAGTCACAAGGCTCCGAGTCACAAGTCAATCTCACTTTTATCGTTTTGACTCGAGTCAAGTCGAGTCAATTTCAATTTCCCACCGAGTCAAGTTCGAGTCCAAGTAATCGAGCAGAGGGCCAAGTACGAGTCATGGTATTATGACTCGAGTTCGAGTCCAAGTAATTGTGTTGTTTAACTCAGTTTTATACCTCTGTTTAGTGATATCGAATGGTTCGCCTTTATATTATACTAATTTTCTTCACTTTTAGCAGTTTTCCGTCGCATTTTCAAGTACCAGTACCGATAGACGAAATCCCAGTGTGGTTGCTTTACTATTCTTCGAAATTATAATGAAATGTAGGTGTTGGCCGTCTGAGTCGCGAGTCATATGACTTGAATCGAGTCATGCGCAAGGACTCGAGTCCAAGTCGAGTCAATACACAGATTGAATCGAGTCGAGTCGAGTCATTTCCGTATTTTGAGAAAATGACTCGAGTCTTCACAACCCTGTTATATTCCTTGTGTCAGCATATAAGGTATATATTTGAACATTCTATATATCCCCCATGTTTTTTGACATCATAATGAGTGATTCTCAAATACTAGACTGGGAGCTTAATACTGAATCCAAATTTCTTCATGAAAAAACTTGATTTTAACGAAATCTGGTCTTATGAAAAATTCCAGTAGTTACATCACGTATTGCGGTAGAAATGATTAAAATTTGTCGTAGTACAACGAAAGATACTTTCCTACACTTTCGGGTAGAAAGTGTCAGTCCTTACTAAGTAGCTTGCCAAGAAAGGATGACCAAGGCTTCGGAGTCGGCACAAACCGCTCCAGGTCCGGCTCCGGAGCTCTCTGCTATGATGAATTAACTCCGGCTCCAGGCTCCACGGCATTGCTGCGTACCGCATGAAAATACTAATGCGACGTTTTAATATCGGTGCTGCACTTGATCAAATCAAGCCATACAGTTGACTGTAATCTTGACATAGTGCGATTGTTCAAGTGTAACTGTAGCATGCGCAACATGAGCGCATGTCGCCACCAGGAATTCGCTTTCTATACCAAATACCCAATGGGTTGAAATTCAATATTGATGCGCTCGTTACTAGGGTTACCATATTTGGAATCGGGAAAGCGAGAATACTTTTTCAAAATTTTTAAACTTTGAATACCGGAGGGAAATCTTGAAATACAGGTTTTTGTTTCGCATTATCAGTTTGTTGACTAGAAAAATAGGTCAACTTTCCGGCCTAGCTCCCGAAATAGCCGCTAGTGCGTTACTTCAGTGCTGATTTACTGTATATAAGACGAATTTTAACCAAAGTTCTTCAAAAAGAGGACAAATCTCAAAAAGGAGGACATTTAGGGGTCCTCGGAGGACATTTTCAAAAACCTGAAAAAGGAGAACAAATCCTCCCAAAGGTGGACGTATGGTAACCCTTTTCGCTACCAGACCGTCTGCTATCGATCAAGTTCACTGGAGTATAGGAAGTTGTTTTCCTTCAAAAGAACAGAATAAATGCAGAATTAGTGCCACTAAGAATCTGGTGTGCAGTAAAATGTCTCAGTAGTGAATTAAACTATGTACACGCTCATTACATGTACAATACATGTTTCAAGAATACAAGAATAAATGCACAGTACAGATAATTACATACGGCGAAGCACGCATTCAATCCTCTTGTTATATCAAACACCATGGGGTTCGGGCATCGAATTGATTAGCTCGCATCGCGAAAATTGTTCGCGGACTATAACGGCGTTTCAATACAATATCCATTGTAGAATAATATTTATTAACTCGAAGACTTTTCGGGTGCCTCTTTTCAAGAGTTATCGGCACACTAAAGGGATTTAAACAGATTTAAAAGCAAAACCAAAAAGGCATTCTGGCATGCCTTTATCTATTTATATTCGCAGATGCTTACAGCAATATACGATCATGCGCAGGATCGAATTCCAAGTCGCAGGCATACACAATAACACACTGTTGAATTTCACCGTATGATTAAAAAGCTATCACCAGAAACGGGCATTTGCTCGTCTCATTTAGAGAGTGGACGGCGTACGGTATCTCTGCCTTCGCGCCTCCAAATCGACATATGTGCACGTGCAGCAAGGTCACGTTTATCCGCTGGCGTCGCTTCATTTAATTCAGTGTTTCTCCAACTTTTTCCCATCGCGTACCACTAATTTATTTATTTTTTATCACACGGCGTACGACTAACTTGTTTTTCACTACAGGTCGTACAACCTGTATTACTCATTTTACTTGTATCTACTGGTGTTTGTTGGTTATTCCTGTTATTGCTATACCGTAACACGAAGGGATGGCAAGAAAGCAACATTTAATGAGAGAATTGCAACTGATTCTTATGCAGAAGCTCGCCAATCTGAGGTACGACATTACTCACAGCACTCTTCGCGTATACCACCTAAGAAGCTTTCATATACCACTGTGGTACGCGTGCCACACTTTGATAACCACAGGCAAATTATTCATTAGTTAATTTGCTCAGCTCACATAAGCTCCAGAGCCATTTGTGAAATATATGGTGATCAATATTTTTCTAACCGCTCGTCCATCACTGTTGTGCTGATGACGAAATTGCGGGTTTGACGAATAACCACGTCCCAAAATATAGTAATGAACGGCATATCTCGCATAACCAGTTTTGGTGCATTATATATGAACAATTTGAATAACATGCTTAGTTAATTCTTCGAACGATTACCGTAAAATTTTGTGGATTCAGCCGGGGCCGGAGCTACTTTTCAAACAAGCGGCTCCAGCTCCGGCTCCATCAGAATTTTATTTAGAGCTCCGGCTCCAGCTTCGGCTCCGTTGAAAATACACAGCTCCGGGACGCAGGCTGCTCGCTCAGACTCCGGCTCCAAAGTCTTGTTGATGACACAACCGTGTTGCTTCATTTTGACAATGTTGTCTAACATCACAATTATTCGTCATGCGCTTCTTAATATAAGAACCAATGCCCAATGCTTCGGTTATGATATTGCGTTACGTTGAGCATAACACCATATCAGCCTATTTGTTTACGACCGTTTATGATTCACAATAATGCAGATATTAGGCCTGCTACAACTGCCGTAGGCCTCTAAAGTAGGCTACAACATATAAAATGTCAAATGATAAGTTCACCGACAGTGCAAACATCTACGATACAAACGAAATGCAGGTCGCAAAGTAATTTTGACTTTGTACACAATTTGAAATTTTTTGACGTAACGGTACAATTTTGACAAAATTCATGTTTGAAATCATCGCCCTAATCATCACGAATAATTTAAAAAATGCAGATATGCAACTCTTAGCGTAACTTTATCGCACGCCTGCGTGGTGCTACACACATTTAATGAAATCTCTTCTGCGACTGCCAACGCTGATGATACCCAACACTGTCCCGCAAAGCCCGAGGGTAAATTTTCAATTCCAATAAACCTGTCTTGAAAGTTCTTTGTACATTGCAAGAAAGGCAACATAATGTACGCGATTTTAGTGATGAATTTTTGCGTATGATGATCGGGCTTACTGGTATATTGTGGGAGTTTGGCGGTAACGATACTGACGAAATTAAATTCTAGAAATCATGTAAGGGTTCGATGGTGAACAATATCTTGCCATGTTTTTCTCCTTAAATGCAAAATATTCTGGTACAACTACATTATGCATGCGGCTCGTCATTCGAATGAAAAGGATTACCAAATCAAAGCACTGATGCAGCTGTTCAGAGCTTTCCTCACCGAAGCAAGTGTTGGTGAACATAGTACCTTCAAAATGTCATCAGAATATATTCCAGGAGGTACAGAACTTCAGTATGTAATTGAATGGTATATTCATATTGAAATGAACCCTAATATTTTCGGCTGACATTCGTCAGGGTAATCGTCAGCAACTAGTAAAGAATTCAAAAGAACATCATATATCAACAATCGTATCACAAAATATGACGTCACCAGCATATTCGAAATTTCATGCTGGTGACGTCATTTTATCTCTAGTAGATATTTGAATGGCATTTTCTCAAATTGTGTGCGTTTCAGTCGCTGGAGTACGAGACCTTTACAAGCGAAAAGTGTCGCTATTTTTAATATATATATTAATATCAGAACTGAGACTGCCAAGGC
>ATSW01022427.1:0-10007 GCA_000444245.1 Botryllus schlosseri
GATTACGAAAATATAAATTTTATTCCGCTCGTGGCCCTGGAACTCCCACAATCAGCCTCGAATTTTTCATCGTTATGGAGATTGGAATTGGGACGCAACAATGCTGTCTAGCTCTTTTTCTCTTGAGCTACTCTCTTGTTTCGCCAGACAGCATTGTTGCGTCTTGAGCTACTCTCTCGTTTCGCCAGACAGCATTGTGGCGTCCAAATGCCAATCTCCATAACAATGAAAAATTCGAGGCTGACTGTGGGAGTTCCAGGGCTACGAGCGGAATAAAATTTATATTTTCGTAATCAGTGCAGGGTCAGCTTTCGACTGAGATCCGTTTTACCAAATTTTATAGCTCGGCAAGCCGGTCAAAAATGACCGTCAAATTGCCTGTAGACAAATGGAAATTGTGACGTGAATCAATTTCACTGAGCCGTGAGATTTGCTTGTGTCGACACCATTTAGGACACTATGCTATAACTATATGATAATATTGCGCAAACTATGATTGAAAGGAGAAGGAGTTCCACGTTGTGTCTAAGACTTCTTGTTATTTGCGCTAGATATCCGAGTGCTTTATATGGTATACAGGGCTGGGCAAAATCGAGTATCTGAGTGATTCGATTCTGAATCATGGAGTCTGCTTCGAGTCGAAGCGAGTAATCCAATATCACGCATTATGGCGTCATAACAGAACGCAATATGTCAAAGTTGGAATATATACCTTTTATGCGAGCACAAAGAATGTGCCTGTTATCCATCACATTTAAGATACTTTGGTATTTTTTCGACCATACCGATTTCATTGCACATGGTGAGAATGTTGTGGGATGATTATGACTTCGGATATGTGCTATTTCCAGTAGCGTTCGTACCTTGTACTATATCTCGTATGCTACTATACGGCCAATCAACGTTTCAGGGTTTCAACAGTGAAAATTAGTATCGAAACTATAATTCTGGTTGATAAATTTACTTTCAGTGGCGAGGAGCGTGTAATTTCAGTTCCCCCAAAAAATCGTCTTTTACTACTCGTCTTTTACTACTCGACTCGATTCAGACTCGAGTTCTCGAATCATTGTGCCCTATACATGCCTAACGCATTATTATGTGCACATGTAATATTTTCAGAAAGCAATTTACCAATACCCTGTAACAAAACTTGATGGCTCTCCATTTACCTTATCGTCGCTACAAGACAAGGTGGCGGTAATTATTAATACCGCCTGTTTCTGAGGGGAGACCTGGACTCAGTTACCAGGAATGAATGCGCTACTACAGGTACGTTTGGTGATGGTCATATTAGTCATATAGCATTGTCAATGCTATTTGTTATACTATACCTGCTAATGTTTCATACTCTTTAACGTTTCTCCAATTTAAGCTTCACGATAGATAGCATTATGGGGGGCGTGACTCTTCATGGATTTAGACTTGAGACTGAAAATTACGACGCAATGTCCAAGCCAGTCAATTATTGCCGTAATTAAGTAACGTCGCAAATATATTGTGAGCTAATAAGTACAAATAACGTCACAATGCCAAATCCCGAATCGAACGATCTGTGTCTCCTGACATTCAGAAATATTCCAAGCAAGGTGTCGTGGCTTCCGGATTTCCGTGTGATCAGTTCGAACTACAGGAGCCTGGCTTACCTCGAGAAATCCTTCCTTGTTACAAGTACGTCAGACCCGGCAAAGGATGGATCCCACACCCTAACTTCCATTTTCTTAACAAAACTAAAGTCAACGGAAAAGATGAAAATTCGTTATATGCTCATCTAAAGGTACTATGTGATGTTACGGATAACCCGTTCTTTCAGACAGAAATCATTTTAAAAAGAGTTCCATTACATATTTAGTCCGTGTGTCCACAAGTTACTGACGAGATTGGCACCAGATCGGAGATGTACTGGGACCCCGTCAAAGTATCGGATATCACATGGAATTATGAAAAATTTCTGATTGACAGAAAAGGCAAACCAAGGTATGATTCTTAGCTGGCTTTCACACAACAGTCTTACAATTTCATTGTGAGTTTAAGGCAAAAACGATTCAATCGTGCACACACGTTACCTATTGCCATGACACCCGAACGCGATAGGTCGATAGTCATCATACCGTACGGGCGTACTCAGTGATGTCTAAGACTCCAAAATCCCTGCGCAAATGTTAAAGATTTATCTCGGCTCCTCATCGCCATCCGATCCGCTTAAGCGGTATCTTATTGCAAAAGCAATAACAAAAGGACCGAATTGAAGCGTGATATGCGTCGGTGGCTCATGAATCAAAATTTGACAACGATCGACGAACTTCTGGCAGATCGCCAGTTGAAAGCCAAACGGCATATATACCATCTGAATCTGTTTTCATAGTGCTTTTCACAGATCGATGGTGCCAGTTGGCTTGTTGCTGCCTTCTAATTAACATGTTGCCTGACATACAAAAAAATGATCAACAACATTACTCAAATGTTTAGCAACGTCGCTAAACACAGGAAACTCTCATTCCTTTGCCGTTTTATATGCGCAGCGTGTTTTCTGCGATTACATGTAAGCGCCAACCGCCGTGAAGTGTGCAACCTTGGAACATGTAGGACCTGCTCTAATTTGGAATCACCAATAAAGAATTGCATTCGGTTTTGAAAAAAGGGTTCGCACTTACTTCCCGCTGCGTACGATAATGATAACTCGCGCTAGTTTGGGATATGTCGCACATGTTTGGAGGTTAATCTCAACTGTCGTCTCTTCTGTCAGTGAAATAATCGATTGTAACCACTGTCTTCAGCATGTATGAAACTTTTTGCAGGTACAGATTCGGTCCCTCCGTACTACCGAGCGAAATCGAGCCTTACATTGATTCTATTCTATGAAATATCCGAATTTGCAAAAGATTTCACACTGTGAAGGCGCGTTGCATAAGCATTCGAAAACGCTCAATGACGATCATCTGCTAAAACCTCAGGTTGCCGATGATCTGAAAAGTCTGTTGTACTGGCATTTTACGCATTCAAATGTTCAATTCAATGGACTTGCGTTGGAGATGTATATGGGCTATTGGCTTATTCATTATATGCCGATCTTCCAATGTGTATTAAAATGTATTGCGATAAAGAAATACATCACGTGTTTTCTCATGTTTACATACATTTTAGTGCGGGCAGAAAAAATAAATTAAAGGGTGAAGTCAGTCAGTCTGTAGCAAACCTCCCAGCTTGCCAAGCAATCGGCCATTTGACTTTCCGTGGAACTAGGGGCTGCATTTAAAACAAACGGTGTTTTAAACCCCTTCGTTTAAAACTGTGGTTCCCAAAGTGGGCCCCAGCGCCCACTGAAGGCGTTCACGAGCGTGAAGGGGGCGCTATCGATGAAATGGGCGATTGGGGGCGCTGGCTATAAAATCGGGTAGCAGGGGGGCGCTGAGAGCATATGAGGGCGGTGTAGGCCTAAAAGGAAACTGCTCCGTAGTGATGAAACGGTTGATGAATAAAGCAGCTAAATATGTAGTAAATGTGCAAAATCGATTCACTTAGGTCAAGTTAGGGACGTCCGTCTCTATTTAATCAGCTGTACTGGAAAAGTCGATTGTTACTTGACAATGTTGATCCTGCCCATCAAAGGACTAATTTTACAGTCGGCAGAATCCCTATAGGAAGCGTGGTTCATTGCGTGCTGTGAGGACTACGAAGTAGCCTACTTGAGCACTTATTGCTCACTGCAAGTGTGATGGCGTTTTGAGAAGCTGCCTTATATAATTTATTCGTTGCTTCAAACGATCGTGGATTACCCACAGTGCTGCGACCGAGGCCTTCGGCACGACATTCATATTGCGAGAAGCGATATCCCATGTAGGCCTAACCTATTAGACGAGTTGACAGGCATATTCTCCAAAATTTATGAGTAGAATATTTCCATTCTTAGTAATAATGAAACCTGATTAAGACGAAATCTTCACTCTCCGGATTCAGTGATATATTAAGCCCGTGATATTTCACCGAAATTTTGCGAGACGTGAACTGTTCCAATTCTCAAGCTTGCATGAGCCGCCGGCCCAGCTCGACTACCCGATTAGACGGTGATGGTGAAGCATAAATCAATCATCCTAGAAAATTGTTCAAGGATATGGTGGTTTGACTCCGGGGTGGCGGGATATATTCAAATTGTAAATTCCTCACCGAAGTATCAATACGTTCTGAAAAGTTTCCGAGCATGAAATGATTGAGGAGTTTATTACATTGTAGTGTAGGTTGAAAAGTTTTGAGCTCAAACAGACATTCAATATCTCGAATCAATCTTCCTGGATACACAATTACGGTAAATGATATATAAAATAATCTGACTGAAGTCGTGTTGACTTTTTCGTCGTCGCCCTTCCCTGCTCATATTCAATAGAACGTCTCTTCAGTACCGTGACCAGGCTTCTGACTCACGGCAGAAACCAACTTGAGAGTACGGGAGGTGGAGTTTTTAGAATGAGATTGCTCTTATCAAAATTCAAACCCATATGACGAGGATGATGATAATACACCAGCTGGACCCGCCTCGTCCATTAGCTGTAATATTAGGGTTGCCATATTTTGGAAATCTGGAAAGAGGACACTTTTTCAGAATTTTCAGACTTGCAAAACCGGAGGAGAATTCAAAAACAATGGAAAATTTTTCGCACTTTGTGGTCGGTAGACTACAAAAAAAGGGTCAAATTTTCCGATCAGCTCCCGAAATACCCGCCGGAGCATCACTTCGGTGCTGATTTACGGCATCTTAGTCGAATTTTGCTATGGATATGACCAAAATTTTCAAAAGGGAGGACTAAAGGGCGTCCTCCGAGGACACTTTCAAAAAAGTAAAAAAGAGGACAAATTATCTTAAAACAGGACGTATGGTAACCCTGTAATATGTGCAAGACAACATTCGTTTGATTTAGACGTGATGAGGGTGTAGGGGGGCGCTGACACTTTATTCGTTGTCTAGGGGGACGGTAGCTCAAAAAAGTTTGGCAGACACTGGTTTAAGACATAATCTAACCGGTGTTTTAAACAAAGGCCTTCTTTAAAAAAAAATCTATTTTTTTAAGTTGTAAAATTATGCCATATTTGTGTAAATACTTTCCAAAAAACAAGTTATATGAGCCTACGAACAAATACTGCCCGATATAACGGACGTATTATCGATATGGGGTGGTTGGAACCCTAAAAATAGTCGGTTCAATATTAATAGTACAGATATTTCGTCAGAAAGCTATATTTACCCTATATTTTCAATTTTCAATGTCAATACACTATGACGTCACAATCGAATTTTCGTGACGCCAGGGTTAAAAAAACACTCTCCTGGGTTACTGAATACTCCAGTGGTATTGCTACAACCGCGTGCGGCGTTGGCGCGATTGTACGTCCAAGTTTCAAATCTATGAATTGGTATATTTTTTCCAAGTATTCGACAAAAAATTGATCGAAATTTAAGACAAATTAGTGTATCCTGTATATGTTGTTATCAGAGTCGGGAGGTCTACTTGGTACAAGACTTGGATAAAGCATCCTACAAACTTATGGAGAGAGCTTGCCAGTTTGGGTGAATTCAAAAGACCACTTGAGCAAATTCGATTTAGTATTTTAGTATTTGGTCCCTCCAGATGGAGTATATTACTTACACCTATGCAATATTTTCTCTTCAAACATATTAAATGTTAGCAGCTATTTCCGTGCAATCAGCGTGAATTCATGTCGAGGCATTGGCGAAAGATGAGCAACACTTCCTCAAACGGAAGGGCGTTTCCTTCTTGAAAAAACACAAAGGCCTGTTACAGTTAGATAACGATGACTGGCAGCAGTGTTTACAGTTGAAGCATACGACATAACTGACAATCGAGCTGGCCCGGGTGTAGTACTCAAGAGTACGTGCAGCGCACGAGGATAAAATCATGTCCATTGTCCACTCAAACATAGTCTTCCAAGGACCAAACACGCAATTTCAGCATTGATGCGACATAACATATAGGCCAATACCATTATGTAGCAGTAGAACAGGACACCAAAACATTCGGATCCACAATCATTTGCATTGTGCAGCAACGTACTCTTAACAATGGATATAGGTCTTTTAGTAGACAATTCACTTATTCAGTCCCATCAACTATAGAGCAGTGAATCCCAACCGTTGTAACGCGAGCTTTTTCTGGTGGGTCGCCAATCATTTCTAAATGTTACATTTGGCTATTCAATATGTCGTAGATGGTTAGTTTTGGTTGTTATGGATTACCAGTTCCATAGTCATAAATAGGGCGATTTAAACGGAAGATTTTGACTTAAAAATCAAAATTTTGACTTCGTTTGACCTCAAAAAATAATTTGGACCAAATTTTGGCCTCATGTATGCAAATTAGGTTTTTTCGCACATGATGTTAAAATAATATGCAGGATCATGTTTATGCAATACATCAGGGGTCTCAAACAGGCGGTCCGGAAGAACATTTTGTGCGGCCAGTGACGGCATTTCGGATTTTCCAATATGCGACAACTTTACAGGTTTACGAATGGATTCCGTCATTGGATAGATTCCGTCACCGGTAGAATTTATAGAGGGAGTGCCTTCGAAAAATTAGGGCAAATTTTAAATGACAATGAGTCTTCGGGTGGCCAATTGTTGTAGTCACTTTGTAGGATGCTATTGTTTCTAGAGCCACTATCAGGATTGTCGGTATAGTGCAGTGGTTCTCAAACTTTTTTAGACACGCCCCCTTTATGATAGTGAAAAATTTCGCGCCACCCTTCGTCATATCACAACGTGCAACCAGAATGCTAGCAGTCCTAACGGATAGCTTGATGGCATGGAAAGTTATGACTGTTGACGAGAGAACTCTCGAATATAAAATTAAGACTATACACAGAGCAATATCTTTGAATTGGAGGTAAATCACACGAAGCGTGCAAAACAATTTCTGTTGACTGCAGCTTCGAGCCCCCTTTAGATGCTTCCGCGCCTCCCAAGGGGGCTCACCCCAGTTTGAGAACCACTGGCATAGTGGAAATATATTGGAATCCCCCAAATGTACCAGAAACAAATGTCTCTCGTAAGGAGTACACGATTCCGACTCCGGCCCAGATTGCAAAGGGCGTTACTATATTAAAATCGAAAAACTAAGCCGCATTGAATAGCGCGAAGCGCGGAGAAAAGTACAAGAATAATAGAAATTCTCTAAAAATTTCGGGATTGAATTTGTAGTTTCAATTGACATGTCGACGGCCGCCAACACATACTAATCGAATTACGTGTCGACGGCTGCACAAATTCCCATCTACGGCCGCAGATTGCCCATCATCCCTGCTCTAAACCTACTTTAAAATCCTGAAATCTCTTCAAACGTCACTATCAAATTAATTTCAAAAGCTACCTAGCCGTGGGAGATCAGCAGATGATGTTACACTTCTAGTTCATGGCACGTTGATGGTTTGCAACTGAAAGTTGTGATTTGGACAAGGGCGCGACCGTTCGTAAAATTACTCGAATTCGGACTGACAGGGTGATAAAATAAGAATGACTCGAGTTGAGTCGGGTCAAACGTTAAAATCAGAGAAGAACTTGTGGAAAGGATCGGCGTGACTTGGTGCGACCAAGGACCTAACAAACTATCAAACTGTCATGGTGAATAGTAATATATCAACTGGTCGTAGCTTGCGTTGCGAAGCGTATAATAGCTATATCTTATCATGATTAATATGGAAGCCATTGGCATTCCGATGCCCCCATGATGCATAGTTGGTTACATACCGGATATCTTTGGTCTCATTATCGACATTATTATCACCGGTGGCGAGTAAGTTACTGGTTCGCTCCACAGGTGTAGCAACAATGGATTCTTCGGACATTTGGACATTTCTATTCCAGGGGTTCTTGAACAGGGGTTCGTGGACCACGTCAGGGGGTACGAGATGAACCGTGGAATTAGGCCTATTTATGATATCTACAGCCTAAAATTATTTTGCAAATCAGCAAAAGGTGGAATATTTTTTGGGCTAATTTACTTAACTGAAAAATATTCTCCGCGCTACGCGCGATTTTATGGGAATAGGCTTTTTGATTTTTATATAGGTACCATCAGAAATTGTGTTGAAATTGGACAGGGTTAAGAGAAGTTTTATTGAAAGCATAAGGGGTACGTTCGATAAAAAGGCTAAGAAACACATTGCTATTGCTCTGACACAATAGTTATTATATTTAATCTGTTATTTATCTGCTCCAATCGAAAGCAAATCTAACACTGATTTAATTTGACTTCGTTAATAACATGGACGAAAAGCCTTTGCTTATCGGGACGATACCAGTAACCCGAGTTAGGCTACACTGCTCAAATGCTCTGATATCAGATCAATATTCGGTAAATTTAAAAAAATACTATCTATTTATTTGTGGTTCGTCAAATGTCCGCTAGCTGCAATATTATAACACGGCAGCTTTTACGATGTCATGATGCATTTTTCCTCTCGCATGGTGTCTATAACTCATTATTTGACATATATTATTTTATTAAAATATTTTAAATGTAATTTTTTCGTGCCAAGCGTGAACAGTACAATAGTAAATTACATTTTCACGATGTTTGTGGAATGCCAGTCTGCAAGGTCCCGTCAAATAAGGCCTATACCTGGAAATTATACATTGAATACCCCTATCATTGATGCTGCGGCCCGCGGCATCATCAAACCTGTGAAGTTGGCCCGCGAGCACATTTGAGTTTGAGACCCCTACAATACATTGTTTTTTTTCTCATTAAGTTATTTTCATTTAGCGGGGAATTAGCGTAGTGGTGGCGACAAGCGTCTACTACCAGGGCGGAACGGGCTCGATTATGCGTCGTAATTCTCTTCACCCACGTCGCTGATGTTACGGCGACAAAAAGCCCAGAAAATGACCCGATGAAAGAAATGCACTCACAAGGTATGGCAAAAGCAAGAAAGAGCCGGGAAACAGACGAAAAGGAACTGTGACATCGGGCACCAGGTCGAGATGGATGCCAATTTAAGAAACTGCAACTATGTTCGTTCCGCATCCCACTATATTTGCTCATTACGTCGCGTTGAGTCTTACCGCATTGTACATTGTGTGTCAGTGTGTGTATTGATCAGATGAAAATATGGTTTGACGATTATTATTATTATATTCTTTATTCACAGTAAGAAACTGGTCAATACACACATAATCCGGGGAGCAACCTGCCCCCAAAGGAAAATGGCGACATTGGAGTAAATTTTTAAAATTTCAGTAATACATTCAAATTGTTATTCCTGTGCAATACATAGAGAAGTCAGATTACAGAATTGCAGCAGATGAAGAATTGGCAAGGGTTACAGAGTAGAGGTAGAGATGATTGAAGATGAAGAATCGAAATTACAGAAATTATGCTATTATTATTATTCGTGTTGTCATAATAAAACTTGCATTAATCGCGAACTAAAAAGGGAAGGGAAGCACTCAACTTGAGATTACGCGATGCGTTGCATCATAGCAGCGAATAAGCTTGTTATTTTAAAAGACAGACATACAGACATTTATTGGCTTGGTAGACATATAATTTAACTGGAGATGACGATGACCTGCAAAGGTCTTATCGCTCGTCACCTCCACGACAATGTAGTATTACAGTGCAACCTAACATGTTCCTAGCCACCCACACTATAGTACACTACAGGGGTTGTGACTTGTAAGATATATATATCATTCGTCTCACCGCCTAGCTAGAATTTCTAGTCTGTATCATTAGGTGAATATAATAGCCTACAGCAATGAAATTTAGAGCTACGAAACTAATCACGGGAAAGCGTAGGCTAGCGTCAAATTTCTGTATTGATAGCATGTTGTAAACCAGTGGTGGTGTAGGTTTTTCCTAAGCAGTGGCAATATAGTATAGTGCACTTACAGTATACTTACGGCGGTCTCTATTCTCAGTTGTTTGCACAGTGCAAAGCAAACTGGTGTATATCATGAGATATCCTGAGTCGGAGACACGCAGGGATCCCATCTCATC
>ATSW01022512.1:0-10344 GCA_000444245.1 Botryllus schlosseri
TCGCTGCCGATCGTTCTGGCACACTTCTTGGAGTCGCATGTTATATGGCCTAAAACTTTATATGTGTTTCTGTTCATGCGTCCTGGCGCGGTAATGGCTAACGCCGATATGCCCACTTCTATAAATCTTGCGTATTTTATCTTGGTGGAAGAGATTCCAATAAAGAAAGGTGCCTGGAAACTTGAAATCGCGAGCAGCGCGAAAAAGTTTGAAAAAGTTGCATAAAATTTCATAAAATATTCTATAATTCATGCTAATTCACTAAATAATTTTGGGGCCCCTTCGAGCTCGTTCCCCCCAACTGGGGGACTTGGGTGCGGCAGTTACGGTCCTGTAAATACCTATATCTATAGGTACTGCTCGTTCAACTGGAAAGTTAGCGCACATTGCATTGAAACAGCAGTGACGTATAATCTTAGCAGTCTACTCACAACTTTCCTGCAATCCTAATTGAAAACTCCAGACTCCAAGCCGAGCAAGAGTATTTTATAAATATAATTTTTTTCTTCATAAATTGATTTCTCAATATTTTTGTGGGAGCCGCAGAAAGGCTAGCTGGGGGCCGCGGTTGGGAATCACTGGTGTAGATTGTAAGTTTAGAGCCTAGAGAGTTAACTGTTGTTAACCGCTATTGTGACTATTGCGTCGACGTTGACGTGATCTTTCTATGTAGTAAATTTGTTATCATATTCTGTATTAGTTTGAGTTACATTTGACCGGCTATCAGGGGTTCGGATTATAGGAAGCAAAGAAAGTGAGGTAGTGGTCTCAATTCGAGTTTGCGAGCTACTCGACAAGCCTAAATTGTTACAGCCAAAACTCTAATCAAGTAAATATAACGAACTATCGTTTGAGCTATAGGCAACGACCAAAACATACGTTATACTAACGACCTTTAAAATCTGCAACTGACTAAGCAAAACACAACTAACTAACTGATAACACGAATCACTGAATCGCTAAATCGCTAATCAGCTGAGATATATTGGAGATAGAATCGGCATTTCGAAAGGACGTGGTTTCGAGTTTAAAATGGAAAGGTTTCTACCCCCAAAACTCACCTCCCGCTATGCCACTGATATAGTGATGCAAGTCTCAGCAACTTTTTTTTACAGCTTCCGGCAGCTTCCTAAATACTCGTAAGATATGTAGAATGCTGTTTTAAGCTGTTTGAAGGAATCTTACAGTGCAACTTTTTGCAACTTTTGTCCATTTTTTCCATGCAACTTTTTGCAATTTTCTCGATTTTTCCTGAAAGTATTTTCGATTTTGGCGAAATACACGGCCAAATTCGACTGAAACACCGTAAATCAGCACCGAAGTAACGCTTTTACGGCTATTTCGGGAGCTGAGCCGGAAAATTGACCTTTTTTTAGTCAACCGAGCAAAATGTGGTCAAAATGCAACTTCTGCAACTTTTCAACTTTTTTCAAAAATAAATGCAACTTTCCACGGATTTAACTGCAACAAAAACTTGCCCTGGTGATGACTGTGAGGAAGCAATGGCTGCAAGAACATCACACAACAGAACACCGGTATCACGATTCAGGCCAAACGACGACACGTGTTTTCTAGTTGTTTCACAACTATTTTGAATGCGCAAGTATAGAGCTAAAACTACCGTCATTTTCAATATCTACAACTAGAACTAGAACTACGAAAAAAACAGTACAATCAGTTGATCGTCAACTATAACTAGATTGTTAGGACGGACATTGTATAATTTTGTTCTTGATGTTTTGCGGCATAGCCTATACGTATACACCGACTCATGATATGGCCCACACCTGCATGCGTGAGTTCTGTGCGTAGGCTATGCGTACCATTGAGTCCATGATGGTAGTTTGTAAAAGTCTGACGTACAAGTACAATGATAGCGCTGAACAGAACACGTACATCGTTCAAGTACGCATGTCCATGAAATAAGCATGCATTGTTCAAGGTTTTCGTCATTTGTGGTTCATTCATTTTATCATGTCAAGAACATACGATCGAGTATGAAACAGGCCCAGTTATTCCTATACGAACATACGAATAGATAAATTATAACGGAATACCATAAACAACCGTAGTTCAATGATGAACAATGTTTAACAGCAACGGCCCGTCTTGGTCAATATACAGCATCTGTAATCTATATATTTTGCTGTAGGTTTCGATGAACCGCCCGGATCTTGGGTCTCGTTTTGATAAATGTTCCCCATGTTTATGGTTAGCCTGAGAGGGTCCGGCCTTTCCTTGTCATCTCGTGGCCGATCACAATGTTCGACTATATGCTCACTATATTATTGCCTACTCATAAGTACAATCAGCCTCGTTTGAGAAATATATTTTTGTAGCAATGCAGGGAGTAGGTATTAGCTACTTGGAAGAAATCAACCATCACTACACCATTCTATACGTTTCAACTAATAAGCGACTCAGTTTCAAAAAATGTTTCACTTAGCCTCGGATCTTAGCTAATCTTTCGTAGCATATTACGTTACGCGTTCTCGAAGCCAATCTATATAGTGGCTACTACAGCAATGGTGTTTTTGTGTCATATGTCGTCTCTTGCCAACACAATCTCGTACCTGCTTTCAATTTTCGCATGGAAATCAATCAGCTTCGTGTGTTGTGACATCACGAACACTTATATTGCAATTTTGTTTCATGATAAAAAAAAATTGGCGCTGTTGCATCAGGTTCGGAATGTGAAACGGGCGTAAGAATCGCGTCTCACGACTGATTAGTAATTACTCTTGATATTATGACAGGTGCGTGATGTCAAAAGGACTAGGAATGGCTGTAGTAAATTTCCATTTATGCGCGTGCCAGTAATAGAAATCAGGGTTTGTGCTAATAATCGCAATCATTTGCGTATCCAAATCCATCCAATACATGAATAAGTAATACATATTGAGCTTCCTTACCCTGATCCGGAAAAACGCATTAACGTTTGTCATCTTAATTTTGTATATTTCATCTCTCGCAAATTCAGAGATGGTCAAAGTAGTCACGAAAGCTACTCGAGTGAAAGTGGAAGTAGCGACGAAAAAAATCTTCTCAAGTACGAGTAGAAGTACTTCTTATATAAGCAACCTAAAACCACTTGAAGTAGAAGTAGAATCGACTGACTTTAAATCTACTCAAGTAAGTAAGAGTTTCTGAAAACGATCGTAATTCGTTCGCATGGACTGACAAAAGCTGCAAATGGAGCTTTGAGAAAGGTGTAGGGAGCTTGATTCATACTGACGCATCCCAGGAGTTGTCAATTTTTGACAGAATAAGCAGTCACCCAAATCAATGGATGTAAATGATAGTATTGAATCAGAGGTGGTCAGTAACGAAGTACTTCTACTTTTTTAAATTACTCAGGTAGGTTTCCTCTACTTCTAGTACCTACTCGAGTAGAACTGATTTTGGCTACTTATACATATACTTCATAATATTTTGTGATCTACTTACTTACTTTTCGCTATTTTCAGTTTGTCAAGTAGAAGTAATTTAATCCTCCAATTAGGAAGATAGCCTGAGGAATTTCGGGGCTGTTTTCACGGTGTATCAATATTTAATTTTCACAAAAGAATTTTCGTCGCGCCTCGCGAGTAGTGGATATGGAGTGACCAATATCATTTCACGAAGGTATTGGTGAATATATTTCAGGTAGCGGTTTGCGTGCTTCCGTTCATACCGCATTGTCGCCCATATGAAATAATTCAACACAGTATATATGGCCCATCATTACGTTTGAAACTGACGTTTCGCAATCTAGCATTTACTTATCATACCGTAGTCTAGCAGTCCATGACATGTCCTAATCTGGAACAGTAAGCTCTGACTTTTTTAGCTTCAATAATAGACTTGTTTTAGCTTACAACCTTTGAAACTTTCTGAACTAAAGACATGGAACACATTTTCGCTTTTAGAAGTAGTATTTATATTTCACTTTGAATTCCCAGTATCATAATTTGAGTTCTAATTAGTATTAGTTCTTTTTTCTGGAGAACATACATGTTTAAGTATAAAAGAAAGTGTAGTAATGCCTTCAATTTCCGGAAATAAAGCTACGCACGAAGGCATTTTTACGATCCACCATATTTTTTATTAACGTTTACTAATCGCTCAAATTGTTTACACCGTATCCGATACAACTTCTCCGTATTGCCCTTCGACTAAACTACGGGTCTTATAATGCTACGGGTCTTATAATAACGGGAAAGGTGCCATACCATGATATTTTCTGAAACGGGCTGTTCGAGTAAACGAGGATTAGTATCGCATTACCATATCAATACCATGATTTTCATTCCATCATGCGGACGAACGCTTATGCTGTCGAAAATTGGATACCTCCTAGTAAGCATCAATATGAATCAAGCTCTGCACCTTTCGCATAGCTCACTTTGCAGCTTTTGACAATCAATGCGAACGAATTACGATCGTTTCTACAACTACTTACTTACTTGAGTAGATTTATAAAGTGAGTCAATTCCACTTCTATTTCAAGTAGTTTTAGGTTGCATATGGAATAAGTAATTCTACTCGTACTTGAGTAGATTTTTCCGTCGCTACTTCTACTTCTACGTGAGTAGCTTCCTTTATTACTTTGACCGCCTCTAGTATTGATATGGAAATGCGATACCAATCCTTTATTTACTGGAAATCCCCGTTTAAGAGAATATCATGACATGGCGCCCGCCCCTATATTATAAGGCCCCTATTTCAGTCGGAGAGCAATACGGAGAAGTTGTGTCGGATACTGCTTTAACACTTTGTGCGATTAGTATACGTTAATTAAAAATATGGCAGATCGTAAGAATGCCATATAGTGTATAGCTTCATTTTCCGCAAATATAAGGCATTATTACACTTCCTTTTACACTTAAACATGTATGTTTAAGTATACAAATACAAATACTACTTCTAAAAAGCGGAAATATATTTCATGTCTTTTGTCAGGTGTAGCGTTAAAAAAAGTCCAGGTCCACTTTTCCAGATTAGGACATGGAATAATGTTAGGAATAATAGGTAATTGCTAGATTGCCAAACGCTAGTTTCAAACGTTAAGGGGGCGATACTTGCTGTGATGGAATATTTGATATAGGTGACAATGCGGTGTGAACAGAACCACGCAACGCGGTATTTTGATTATATTCAGCGATACTATCGTTAAAACATATTTGTCACTCCATATCTACTGTGCGCGAAGCGCAACGAAAAATCCGGCCATTGCATGACCTTTATGAAAATTAAATGTTGGTACCACGTGAAAGCAGCCCCGAAATTCTTTAGGCTATCTTTCTTATTGGGGGATTAAACTTCTTCTACTTGACAAACTGAAAATAGCGAAAAGTGAGTAATAGTTCACAAAATATCAAGAAGTAGAAGTAGCGAAAAAGATATCTACTTGAGTAATCACCAGAAGTAGAGGAAAACTACTTGAGTACTTAGAAAAAGTAGAAGTACTTCGTTACTGACCGCGCAAATTACAGTGGGGACTTGCACTGATCTTGCAACTTCGCAGTTGAGACCCTCACATTTGGAACCTGATATTTGGCATAGCAGATCCAAATTTTGTCAGACCAACTACTCTATTATAGCCTATGAGTCAAGTATCAATCCTCACTGCTAGTTTCCAGCAGTCATACAAAGCAGTACATACCACATGACCTTGGTATATCCAACTCTCGATAGTATATCAACATTTTATCTATATTTCTACCATAATTCGTGATGTAACTACTGGAATTCTTCATATTCCCAGATTTCGTAAAAATAATTTTTTTTCGTGAAAAATTCGTCAATTGTTAAGTCAAAAAAGTTTTTTCAGGCCAAACAACTTCGTAAGGACAGATAGTTTCTACCAGATATGAAGATAACTGGTATAATTCTAACATTATGTGGGAAAACGCCTAAGTTACATACGTGAGGTCAAAATTTCGTCAAAATTAAGTTTTGTTAGGTAAAAATCTTCCGTTTTTTAGGTAACGAAAATCACCCTACTAATGTCGCTATGAATGCGCGCAATTTTCGAATTTCAATTTTCTATCGCCGTGATACATGGGCTATATTTCGACAAGTTGTTGTGACCGTAGATAGGCGAATTCATTCCCGGTTGATTGTAATAGCCTCTCACAGCTACATTTGATGCAGATGATAATCTTTACCAAAATTACTTTCAAGTATGCGGAGAGAACCGCCTGTCGACGCCTGCAGGCGTTTCCACAACCTCAACCATGATGCATGCTGTAAAAGTATGCGGCCGGCATAAGAAGGGAAATCTGAATTTTGGGGCTCATTTTAGGTGATGTATTCAATTCCCACAAGGTTCTCGTACCTATACCATAGTGATAAGTTTGCAGTTGAGCGAGTCGGAAATATCATGCGAGTTGACATCGTTGTTCGTGATGTTGTGATTTAAATATTTCTGATATGGTTATATAATTATAGTTCTGTAGTTGCTGTCTTCGTGATTTTTTTATTGGAGGAGCGAGGCTGCTGTAATGAGCGATCTGTATATTAGTACACAAATTAAGAGCTGATAATATACGGATTTTCTCAACAGATTCTATAGGGCATTCCGCCCCCTTAACTCTGACCGCGTAGTTTGTTTCTAGCGCAGTGGTTCTCAAAATTTTGTCGACATTTTGAATATGGTGAAAAAGTACGCGCCCCCCTTGTCGTCATATAAAAAACATTTAAAAGACCAACCAGAATGTGTGCAATCCCAACGCATTGTTTGGTAGCATAGAAGGTGTTATGACTGTTGAGACAATTCTCTAATATGGAATTCGGACTATACACAGAGCAATAATTACGAGCTGGAGGTAATGGCTCAGCGCGCGAAAATAATTTCCAGTTCAACATTTTGCTAAACTTAATCACGTGAAATGGTAGTACGCAGCACATAGATATTTCAGCGATTTTGGCGCTTAATCCCTTCTATTACGTTGAGCTTAGCTCAAACGTACCTCCCCATAACCTTAATCAAAAATCGACAGCACAGCTACACACATTCACCAGTTACACTTCATTCAGTGGCATCTTCAAAATTAGTGCTAGGTTCGGTATCGGTCGAAATCTAGCATAAGTGTGTGGATGATACGGCGCATTTCATGACATTTAAAATCGGAATGTAATTAGGATTATTGTCATTGTTGAAACAGGAACGTTTCGTCATGAATTAAACTCATTCCTAGTTCAAGAAACATCGTTTCTCCCCGGTGCCTCCGCGCCTCCCCTCAGACGCTTTTACGCCTCTCTGTTTGAGAATCACTGGTCTAGCGTCTCCTTTCAGGTCGCCAACGGCCCCAGGAGGGGGCTGGATCCCGCGGCGGGTACCACTGACTTATAGTATTCCGAGATGGGTGGTTAGGTCTTTTGCAATGCCTGCGTTACTACGACGCGTTTGCCATGTATATCAGCTATTATCGCCTATGGTGATATCGTCGATACCTGTGAGTTTCCTATTTACCCACCTGTTTCTGTCATGGAAATCTAGAACCGTGGTCAGCAACATTTTAGGGCAGGGTGAGGCAAAACGCCTGCCATCAGCGTGAATGTTAAAACATCCACCAACCTGGTCGAAAAGGATTGGATATCGGAATTTGCGAGCGAGATGTCGTCCACACTCTACCATGCACGATTATTTGGAAAGTCCAAGTGCCAATTATCGTATGTAAAATTATCATTTATCAATTTATGTCCATCAAATTGACGTCTTGCTACATGGGTGGGGAAACACCCTCTTTGGCTTTTCTACCCCATTATATACCGCTTGCTACTCAGGAACCGATTAAATTTTGAATCCCCATACAGTCATATACAATACATGCACTTTCGCCTCATTGTGTCGAAACGAGTCTCCAGAAATTTATCTACACTAACCAACTAATTATAATGAGTCAAAAAATAAAATAGAGGTTCTTATAATTTATTATGTTCAGTCAGAGGAATAGAAATGACGTTGTGCATTCTTGATGAGCTCATGTGGCTACTCAATTCATATTTACCCGTATCTGCTGTTGCAGAACGCGTTACTGCCAATGAAACACGGCCCAGGATATTCGCATAATCAAAAAGTATCAGGTTGAGCTGTGTACATCTTTTCTTGAAAGTATTACGACCAGGATATTTTTCATTAAATAATTCCTTTTCATGTTTATATGTACAGCAGCTAAAGAAAATGAATTCGATTTCTACCAATCTTATTTGGGTAAAATCTCTACGCACTGGCCTTGCAAGTAACACACGACAACTCTCGAATACTTAAAGCAGACAATAATGATGATTACAAACGCAAAATCGCGCAGCCAATCAGTGATTGTCACTTGCGGTTTCTTGCTTCGTGTTGACCAACTCGCATCGCGGCGATTGTTTGATGATTAAAACATTGATGCATTTCCCGATTTCAGTTCGCGAAGCATTTCGGGAGTGCATCGGTCAATTCGTAAATTCAATCTGCATGTCGACGGCCGCCAACGCATTCTAATTGAATCACGTGTTGAAGGTCGGACAAATTAGGTTCTACGGTCGCGGGTTGGCCACCCTAGGGCTAGAATTAATTCCACTTTCGGACGCATGCCGCGATCTTGCCAATAGAAATCCACTGTCTATCTAATGCCTAATAGTTTATTATTCGATAATATTTTTCTCGATGCGAGTACATCCAGCAATCAAGTTTATCGGAATGTAGAAGGTTCCCTGTTCAAACGAATCGAATAGAATCAGAATTTGTGCCACCCATAATCTTGTGATGCATCACGTTAATAATGAAAGGAAGACTGAAAAATGACTTTGTGTGACAATTTCGGAGTACGAATGTATCAAGTAGATAACAAGAAATATGGATGATGGCAATTGAGAAAGCGTGTAATCTAATCAGTATCGCCACGAATCGGTTTTGAGTGTGACACCGTATTGAGTAGCTTTCGTCGCGACAATTGTTTTCTCATTATATCGATGTTTAAGCTGTATTGTTGCATTTCCCGATTAATGGCACTGGCAGGGCCTTGTTACAGAAATGAATCTGCGCAGAGATGAATTCCAATTTGCAGGCACACACCAACACACCCTCCAATTTCGCGCTCCGATTACCTATCACGAAGCTAGCTAGCTCATGAATGGTTTTTAAGCGAATATGGGTACAAATAATTTAGACTTCAGAAAAGCAGAACGTATATTTAGGCGCCTGGTCGACAGAGGAGATCTCGGATGGTGCTTCTCAGCACACGCTAGGCGCGTAGCCAGTCGAAAAATTAGGGGGATTTGGATTTTTTTCAAATTTATCAATATAGAATCAATTCAATTAGGGTCAAGTACATGTGTAAATGGCGATCATATAACCTCTTCGTATCGACGATTTTAGGCGTATGATAAGCTTGCCAAAGAGTCCTGGAGTGCTGTCAATTAGCGAGTCACTGATCTCTGCCGAACAATTAAATACGCGCGCGTATTAAGCAGTCTCGGCGACAGTTCTCGCAAATCAAAATGTCCTAACTTGATTGCACCGATTTCAAACCTATGTCGTATTTCAGAACTCGAGACATGATACACATCTTCCGGTCGTTCGTTCAAGTATTAGCGGGAATCAATTTCGCACGTTAAAGTCTGTTTGCAGCGATTTGATGTTATTCAGTTTCGCGATGTCGCTTTGTAATCAATATGACAATATAACAATCAACAATCACTAGGGCAAGTTTTTGCAACTTTTGCAACTTTTTTTACAGCTTCCGGCAGCTTCCTAAATACTCGTAAGATATGTAGAATGCTGTTTTAAGCTGTTTGAAGGAATCTTATAGTGCAACTTTTTGCTACTTTTTTCCATTTTTTTCATGCAACATTTTACAACTTTTTCGATTTTTCATGAAAGTATTTTCGATTTTGGTGAAATACACGGCCAAATTCGACTGAAACACCGTAAATCAGCACCGAAGTAACGCTTTTACGGCTATTTCGGGAGCTGAGCCGGAAAATTGACCTTTTTTTAGTCAACCGAGCAAAATGTGGTCTTATAGTGCAACTTTTGCAACTTTTGTCAAAAGTAAATGAATAAATGCGGATTTAACTGCAACCAAAAATTGCCCTGACAATCACTAATTATCGTAAACTCGGCCGCATTGTCTCGAAACCGGCGAGAGGTCGGAGCCAAAGCATGCTAGACCCGAGACGCGATAGTTAAGCCATAGGCCAGCAATGATATCTTTCACTCCAGGCTTATTGCAGATGCTATTGTGCAGGCCAGCGATGATATCGTGCACACCAGGCCGAAGCCGCCAATGCAGATTCGACTGCGCAGCTAGCAGTGTTGGGATGACTCGAGTCATGACTTGACTCGAGTCAGACTCGAGTCACTTTTTCGTA
>ATSW01022520.1:0-11200 GCA_000444245.1 Botryllus schlosseri
GTTATCGCTCCATGTCTTGTAAGTCAGCGAAAGCTACGTCAGTAACTTGAACACTGCACTCTTTTTGAAATGAATCTTCGGTGAAAGTGGTGCCACTATATCACGTGTTGATCTTGAGTGCATATCGATTCACAGACACTTCAATACCATGACAGAACAAAACTTCGTCCACTGTGATGCCATATTTGGTCCAGCTTATTCAGTGTATCGATGACAAAATAGTTACAACCGCAATTCATGACTTGATGACTTCACACTATTGAGCAGGCTAGGAATATGATTGTTTTCAACACTTTTTCTCTATCCAAGTCAGGCATGTCATTATGGAGAGCATCGTACTACAATATCGAGTAAATTGAATTAATCTATTTTCTTAAATTCCTAGAAAATCCAAATGCATAGTAGCTTTGTAGTTTTGATTTCACAAATGAGGCACTCTTCGCCCTGCAATACTGTGGCAAATATAGTATGTTAGCTAATGCTGAGATAGACTAAGTAAATTCCCAATGTTTGGTACGAAAATTTACTCATTTGATGTCACTTTCAAGCTATGCCCACGCTGGTCGGAATGGTCCGAATTCGGAATGTGCAGTGAAACGTGCGGCGGCGGCTTACGAATCAGATACAGACGCTGTATCAACGGAGACGCCGGCGACTCTGGATGTCCAGGCGAAACTACTGAGACACAAAGTTGCAATCAAAACGTAAGTTCTTCCATGGTTGCGTGACTTTTTCACTTACCCGAAAATCTTGCGTGTTTCACAGACATGTCCGTCGTTCACGCAATGGACAGCCTGGGGACAATGCAGCGTGTCGTGCAATGGCGGATTACAAGTTGCCACTCGTCAATGTGTCAACGGTGACGTCGGTGTCTCAGGATGCTTCGGTGCCACCGTTCGGCAGAGAGCGTGTAACCTCATGGTAAGACACGTTCTGTTCTGTCAGTTTACATAGGAGCATATAACTCAATAACATGCAACGCTTGAGAATGTGGTCAAAAGCTATCACTATGGTTAGATTTAGGCTTAGGTTATAGTTAGGACAGGTGTTTGGGTTATTTTGGTAGTAAACAAGTTGCATGCCGACCGCCTCTGGTCGCATGCTCAAATGACGAGCAACCATTCTCGTTGTCTTCGAATGCAACTATCATCCTCTGGATTGCTTTTGCAGAGCTGCCCGTACTGGTCGGCGTGGGGCGACTGGGGCGCGTGTAATGTGACATGTGGCGACGGATCCCGACAGCGTCAACGTCTGTGTATCAACGGCGAAATGGGATCTGACGGATGTTTTGGATCTGACATTGACGAAACCCTGTGCGATTTGCCGGTACGTTGTAAACAAATCTTTGATAGGAAATATTTTATATTCATATTGATATAAACCCGAATATTTTCGGCTGACGCCCACTCGTCTGTCGTAATTTTAGCAACTAGTAGAGATTTGAAAAGAACCTTGTATGTCAACAGCTGCATCACCATATATGACGTCACTGACATAGGAAAATTAGAAGAATCCTTGTGAGCAGATGGCTTAGGTCAGGGGCGAGCAAACTTCTCAGGTCGGCGGGCCGGATATGGGAAAATGAAGTACTTGGCGGGCCGGATTAGAGAATATATAGATTAATCGCGTATTTATCCACCTATACAAGGAATAAATCGTATTTAATGTAAACATTAGGTTTAAAGCAAAGAGACCAAAATTAGTATTTAATGAATTGATCAACAATATAGCTGTTGAAGTCGAACAGACATCTGTGATGGATCAAAGTTGTCAGCGAGTTCTTTGAACTCTGGCTGCATGTCGTATGTAGAAACCCTTAGTAACGACTGCACGTGAACACCAGTTATATTGGAACACAGCTTTGTGTCGTTAATGTTCATATGGTCGAAAATGCTAGTAGACCCGAACATAGCAAGTAGTTTCATGGTCATCTTTCTGGGGTTGGCAAACTTTTGTCAATACTTTCAGATTAGAATTTCACTATCAGGACAGAAACTCTTGGCGGGTTGCCCATCCCTGGCTTAGGCTCTATGTACTGTACTATTTTTAGATTATTGGCACTAGGATTTTGTGTATAATCTTAAAATAGTTCATCGAGCCTAAACCATCTGTTTGTCTCGATTATTCAAGTTTTTTTTTATGCCAGTGACGTCATATTTGGTGATACGACTGTTGATGTACAAGGTTCTTTTGAAGTCTATAATAGTTTCTGCCAATTACCCCTGATAAGTAAGTGTCAGTCAAAAATATTCGGGTATGTTTCAATATCAATATATCTTCCGTCGTGTATTGAAGTTCCGTACCTCCGAGAGTCTCTCGGAATTATTTTCTCACAAATGAAACACGTCTTCAGCCTTGCGCTTCCTGGACGCCGTGGGGAGAATATGACGATTGTCCGGTCACGTGCGGCGGTTCTGTTCGTATGAGGAGGCGTACATGTCTTGACGGCATCGCAGGCGCCAACGGGTGCGAAGGCCCCGCGAATATGGTGATGGCTTGCAACATCGTGGTGAGTATTTTTTATTCTTTGTACGCGGTGTTAAAGTTTGATAAGGGTCGAATCCAACTCATTCTTATGCCAACTGTAGCCGTGCCCAACTTGGACATTGTGGGCAGCGTGGAGCGAGTGCTCCGCCATTTGCGGAAGTGGAAGACGGCAGAGACAACGCGTGTGTCAAGATGGCTCGGTCGGCGATCGTGGATGCACGGAAGGTGGAACCGTGGAATATCTATCTTGCAACACCGAGGTGAGACGCGTAGCAGCCACTGCAATTGTTGAGAGAGATTTTGTAGATTTTCACACGTTTTCTGCAGAGGTGGTCAGTGATGGAATACTTCTACTTTTTTCCAGTGCTAAAGTGTGTTTTGCATACTTGCACTGCTTACACAAGTAGCTATTTTATAAGGTACTTATAGTTCCACTTGACAGTTTTTAGTGCAAACTACTGATTTTTATACTTTGGGATATGCTTGCGTCACTTTTATGACTTAAATTGTCGTTAGCAAAAGAGTGGTAATTGAATCTGTAGCTGTAATTTCAAAAGGAGCCACCTACGAGTAACTGCTAAAAGTATGGATCCCATGATTCCCATCGACTACAAATAGAATTGACTTTTTGAGACGACTTACTGAAGTACTCTTTGAATCTTGATTTGCTGCTTTGCTTATACTTGGAGTAATTTTGACGTGTTTTTAGAATGGCTACTTCTACATGTAATTAGGTCAAAATTTACGCTGTTACTTCCAGTTCTGCTTGAGTAACAATGATGACAACTTTGATCATGTCGGATTTTCGGTTACATAGCGATTCCAGTAGTGTTGATTGCATGATTTCCATCTGTTTTTCCCACGTTCGTTTCAATTCACACACTCATGAAACAGAAAAGCGCTTGTCGAAGAATGTATAGTGATCATGCACTATTTTCAGGACTGTCCAACCTGGTCTACTTGGGGATCGTGGAGTCAGTGCAGCGCCACCTGCGGACAAGGACGTAGGTCTCGCGACCGAACTTGTATCTACACCGGGGCGTTTGATATCGACTGCATAGGCCCCTCGGCCGACAGTCAAACATGCGTCGAAGGAGTAAGAAGCACGTTTATTTCAAATAGCAACAAATTTTTTAATTTTGATAACCACCTAGTTTTGCCCGTTCTACGGCGAATGGGAGTCGTGGTCGGAATGCTCGGCTACTTGTGATGGCGGGTCTAGGACTAGGTACAGACGATGCATCAATGGGGACACCGGTGACGTCGGTTGCTTGGAAGAATCTTCGCAGACCGCTGCGTGCAGGAATAACGTAAGTTTCATTTGTAACTGGACAGATTTATTAACATGCTCTCTTCAAACTTCTTATTGTATTGATGTAACTCAATTCAGGTCAGTTTATGGATGTGCTGCATAACTCAACCTGTAACGGCAGATTGTTCATTTTATCCAATATAAATATTGGATTATCAAAGCATGCTAAAACCGTATATATACCTAATCTTATCGACATGCTATCTGTCCATTCAACTGTTACCACATGCGGAAACCCTGGAGATTTGGTCACTTGGGAGTTATTTTGAAAATTAAGTTTTCATTAGTTAATATTAATTCAATCATATGAAAACGTCACAAAATTGTGATAAAATGAAAAGATAGGAGGGAGGCGTAGTAGTCTTTCGATCAAACACCCAACTTGACCTAGAATATGTAAAATGAGAGGTATGCACCATTGAGCACTGAATATAAAGTAAATTTCAGATAATAAAAAATAAAAACGAAGTAGAATCTGAAGTGCTCTGAAATGGGGCTGTTTTCACAACTTGCGAGCATACAATTTTTATTGCAGCCGTGCCCACGCTACTCAGAATGGGGAGAATGGGGCAGTTGCTCTGTCACATGCGGTGGCGGTCTCGAAATGAGATCGCGTATCTGTCTGTCACTGGACAACGACGGAAACGAAATCTGCCGAGGCTCCAGGACGGATGAACGGTATTGTCAAGGCCAAGTAAGCATCGAAACACCGTAGTTTTCGTCAGAATCGTGACGATAATCTCATTCAGGCATGTCCGTACTTGTCACAATGGACAAGATGGACTCAGTGTAGTGCTCCGTGCGGTGGAGGCATTACTTCTAGAACGAGATCTTGTATCAACGGAGATGTGGGAATGGCTGGTTGCACGGATATCACCGAAACCACCAGGGAATGTAATACTCAGGTCGGTCCCAATCTTTTAGATCATGTAGGCACTGATGCTACTCGTGTGAAAGTGCAATTGCATTTAAATCTTCAAGTATAAGTACAGTCACTGCTTGTCAAGCCACACCTAACACTGGTAATTAGTCATGTAACTGGTGATGGTTCTAAAAGCGCACAGAACAATCGCAACTCACATCAGATTAATGCGGGATTGGGTTTAGAGGCGCAAAATAATTGATAGCACTTGTGATGCTTGAAATATGCCGCATATTGACTGTTGCTGTGTTACTCGTAAAAACGATTCATCTGTCAATGCAGCAATTGACACTTGATTGAAATTCTGTAAATTTGATTATAACTCGAAGCCCTTGTCATGCTGGATGCATGTTACATATTGATTGTTGCGGTTTTACTCATAAAAACAATGCATCTATCAATGAACCAATTACTACTTGATTGCTAATTACATTCTCAAATTGGTAAGACAACAGCGTGAATTAGTAGGAAGCTATGTTGAAAAAAAATTCCACTTTAGAAAACTCTCTCGAGTAGTCAGTTCAAGTTGAATCCAATTACAGGCACCCCTAATTCAATTTCGTTACTTTTAGATATGTGCCACCTGGGCCGCTTGGAATCAATGGTCCGACTGCACCAGACCGTGTGACGGCGGCAGCAGGACCAGGTTCCGAAGCTGCAATTATGAGCTCACAAGCGGCTCGTATTGCGAGGGATCTAACCGGGAAGTTGGAGTGTGCAATACAGAGGTAGGAAATGGGCTGACGTGGCTTACTGTCCTTGATTCACGGGATTTTTTACATGCAGGTTTGCATTACTTGGAGTCAATGGACAACCTGGTCCGATTGCGACGTGACGTGCGGGCGCGGTTCCAGACTTAGGACCAGGACCTGCGACCAGGACGCTGATGGTGACTTTATATGTGACGGGGACTCAGTGGATTTGGCCAGTTGCATTATTGGAGTACGTCTATTGCATTTTCTACTTGTATACCTCTTTAGTATGTCGTGTTTAAATACCTTTGTCATAAATACTCAATTCAGCAAATCAGCATTCAATTGAATGACTCGGAAACATAAATATCTTCTTCAAAGTCTACCCGTACCAGCCTATAAGAGCCGATATGCAGTACTGTATACTACCTTAGTTTTCACCAGATAATGTCCTATGTTCATACAATTATCCCGGCATCATTATTATGTCCTGTTCTCCGGATATTTGTCTGGCTCGTCGGTGGTTTTGTGTTATATTGTGATTTCGTATCTTCACTGAACATGAACATCATGCCAAAATTGCTTGTAGAAGCTATGTTTACGACTTCTCTGTCAACCTAAATAAAAATTGCCATCGCTGATGGATATCCTAGTTAAAAGAACAACTGCAGGACTTACTGGAAATTACACTTTGATCATGCCATTCCTTTGCAAATATGGTATATCCAGCTATTATGTTATCCAGATCCATTTTTTCTTTACCACCCACCTGGTATGTAATGCCTCACGTTACTCGAACTATATTTCATTCGATCTTGATTAGGGCACTGTGGTCTAGCATTCAACTCATAATAAAAATTAAACATATATGAGTCACATATTCATGTGACTTGTATTCTTTCGAAGAGACATACTTTACGCGTAGGAATGGGGAAACATGATTGTTTCATTACACGTATTGCAATATTGTGTCACAAATGTAATATTGTGTGCTGTTTGAACAGTGAGATTGCATTACGTTGGATTTTGCTATGACCCAATGTAGAAGTAGGATATTTTGCATATATGTATTTCCATGACATTGACAATTCGAACTAACAGGTGTGCCCATATTGGGATGACTGGTCTTCGTGGTCCGATTGTAGCACTACATGCGCGTCCGGCACCTACAGCAGAACACGCCGTTGCGTCAATGGTAACATCGGCGAAGTGGGCTGTCAAGGTCCGTTCGAAGACTCGACCGTTTGCAACCAAAATGTCGTAAGTATCACAGCACGCAACGTAGATTGCCGATCTGTTACCATTGTGCATCTGCAAGGCCTGTCCAACCTGGACATTGTGGGGACAATGGGGAGATTGCACTGAATCATGCGGTGGCGGAACCCGTCGCAGATCGCGATTCTGTAACAACGGACAGCCGGGAGATATCGGCTGCGCAGGATTTTCGTCTGAGGTCGATTTCTGTAATAACGACGTGAGTGGTCCATTTCCGCTACTTAGTTTTCGTACTTACCCTTGATTTTGCCATTTAGCAATGTCCGTACTTGAGTCCTTGGTCTGTGTGGAGTGCGTGTGACGCGACATGCGGAGGCGGTTCTACTTTGAGGACCAGGACTTGTATCAATGACGATTCTGGCAGTGGCTGTGACGACACACTTCGGGAAACGGTCGATTGCAACACCAACGTGAGTATGACAAAGCTGAATCAAGCTTTACTTCATTATATTGAGCTCATTATTTCAATCTT
Source organism: Botryllus schlosseri (assembly GCA_000444245.1). Lineage (NCBI taxonomy): Eukaryota > Metazoa > Chordata > Ascidiacea > Stolidobranchia > Styelidae > Botryllus > Botryllus schlosseri. The sequence goes on from ATSW01022520.1 coordinate 7,161, forward strand.
CAAGAACATTCAGTCGGATTACTAATTCGGCAAGAGCCGGCTATGGGACATCGTGCATATGTTGTTGCACGCAAATGTCTGATCTTTTATCGACACAACTTTAATCAATTGGACTTTTGGACTATTTAATTTGAATTTTTTATAAGCCATAAAGCAGAATAATGATGTACTTTTTCCTTCAGTTTAGTTTGTTAATAATTTCATCAATTCAAAACATCACAAGATGGCGCTAAAACCGGAAGATACAAATGAGTAGAAACACCCACTTTCACCTTGCTAGAACATCTAAGTAAGATAACATACACACTGAATTAAAAGTAACAGAAGATAATATAAAAAGGTCATCCATGAAAAGGAAGTGGCATGTGTCGGTTGGTGATATAGATATGTCAGATATTGGTCTGGTATTCTCGTTACCAAACTGTAGCATGATCTTACTACGAAACCTTGCCTTTTACTTAATTTTACACAATTCTAAAAATTACACACAAAATGACACGGTACTGGAACGCGTATTTTGGCGATTTTTGTCGTAAATCACATTTCAAAATTGCTTTCAATCAGGTCTGCCCGATATGGAACGAATGGACGACGTGGACCACATGCACTCGCTCGTGCGGCGGAGGCAGGTCTCAACGCGTCCGCACCTGCAGATTCGGCATTCCCGGAGATGCCGGCTGCGACGGAGACTACAGCGAAGCCCGCTTGTGCAACACTGATGTAAGATTTACTGATCTCGGTCCCATATTTCAATTGAATGAACTCCGCTCGTTTTGTAAAAGGCTTGCGTCGAATACGGAAGCTGGTCTTCGTGGTCTCTGTGCAGCACGACGTGCGGTGTGGGAACCCGGTCGCGTTCTAGGATTTGCTTCAACGAAGACGTTTCGAATGGAAGGACATGCGTAGGGGATCCTGATGAATCTGAAACATGCTCTGCGGGGGTACGGCGATGACTTGGATTTGGTGTTTTGTGTGAGTGTGTCAATCGGTTTGTGTTTTCGTTGCAGACATGCCCCGCTTGGCTGCAATGGTCTGACTATACCGAGTGCAGTGCTCCGTGCGGCGGAGGATTGCAGAAGAGAAATCGAGTTTGTGTCAACGGGTTCCCGGGAGAGGGATCTTGCATCGGCGATATTGAACAAGTCCTGTCGTGTAATGAAAATGTAAGATTTGAAGTTTTAAAAGCTTAGGTGGCACTCCATGTTGTAGTAATAACGGTAGTGGCAGGCTTGAGATGGAATTAATGTTGTCAATATGCTTGTTCGGTTGTTTGGCCCTAGAGAACTGTTCGATGCAATTCCTTTCATTGTGGTTAACGGTCTGACAACATGTCAACCGGCCACAGATGAATATTTGTGATGTGACAGTGTTCATGACTTTACATTTTTAACGAGTAATTCAGTCATTTAGTTAATAAATGATTTTTTTCCCATGCTAAAATCTTTTTATCGTTTTCAGCCTTGCGCTGGTTGGAGCGCGTGGGGCGCCTGGTCTACCTGCTCCGTCTCGTGCGGCAGGGGAGAAGCCGTCCGCTTACGAACTTGTGACCACGGCCAGGTCGGCCAGCCAGGATGTTTCGGAGCCACGGAAGACACCGCGGAATGCTACTTGCGAGTAAGCTTTGACTCGAGAACGTACTCCGAGAGCGTGCTAGATTCATAACCCTTCTCCGCGTTTAGACGTGTGCCTCGTGGTCGTTCTGGAGCAGATGGTCCAGATGTTCAGAGCCATGCGATGGAGGCCTCAGTGTCCGCACCCGCGTGTGCATCAACGGGGACGGCGATCCTTTTGCTTGTGGGGTTGAACCCGCGGACGAACAGAGGCCGTGCAATTCGCAAGTACGTAGCTTTCTCTCGCGCTATATATTCTGTGGTAAATACAGAGCTGTTTCATAACAAAGTACTGCTACTTTTCGAAATGCTGGAGCCGGTTTTGGGCACTTGCACTATTTATTCAGTTATTTATTCATAAAGTACTCCGTGTTTTAGTAAACACTAGTCGTAGAATACTTCCTATTTACTTACTTTGAAATTGATACTTCTACCTATACTTGAAACTGAATTTACAACCTTATTTCTTCTTCATTTCTCTACTTAAGTACTGACGATGACCACTTTAATCACCTCTGCTTAGTGACGAAGTAATTCTACTTTTCCAAAGCACTCGATCGATTCTGATCACCTGTGCTACATACTCAAGTGGTTATGATTTTGGACTACTTTGATCTCTACTTGACGGTTTTTAGGCAAAACTAGGCCTGGCATGCTTACTTTATGAGCTCTTGATAATTATCATGACGTAACATATTTTTACTTTTCAGCCATGCGCAAGATGGGCGCAATGGTCGGATTGGGACGCTTGCAGTGCTGATTGTGACGGCGGCTTGCAATCTCGTAGCCGCTCTTGCCTCGGTGGCCTTGCTGGATATACTGGATGTCAGGGCATGAGAGAACAGACCCGCGCTTGTAATGAAGTGGTGGGTGACTTCAAAATACCGATGCTCCATGGCTACACTGTTACCCGGTTATCTTCATTTGGATTAATGCTGAGATTTCTTGATAATGGCATACTGCGTTTTGTTAAGTTAGTAATTGCGATGCAAACTCAGTTTTGATGCTGACTGGAAGAGTATACTCATAACTGTTCGTGGTGATGAATTATTGTTTTCCTATATTTTAATAAGACACAAGCTAACTTGGTACTTTTGAACTGCCGCTACTACAAAATAGGTAGATTTTATATCACCATTTGTCACCAATTTACATATTTGGATGACTCCCTTCACAAATCAACTTGACTATCGAATTTTTTGTTATAGCTTAATTGAGGGCATCGTATTTGTACATTCAATGTCAATATGTGTATCTGTCCTAGTTTCATTGTCAGAAGTCCTAACCACAAGCTCCGACGTATTCAGACCTGCTCTTTCTGGACTGTATGGAGCGACTGGTCTTCATGCAGTGCCGACTGCGGCAGAGGCACGCAATCCAGAGTGAGGACTTGCGTCCAGGGCTTCGGAGAATGTCAAGGACCGGCCGATCAAGATCGCGCATGCTACGAAGGCGTACGTGAACTTTCTGTAGGGTTGGGCACAACGATTCCGATTTGAGTAGCACTTGCATTGATACGAGTCGAGTACTGAGATCTGATTTTTTGGGTAACGAAAATTACGCCTTTTCAAGCTAGGATCTATTTTATCAACCTGAAATATAGTTTCGAGAATTTTTTCTCAGCGAGGTTGCCTTCAAACCCTAGTTGGTCGTATCACAATGTCCAAACCTGTAGGCTATATAGTGCCACAAGGCTTGGAATGTTTGTGGAAACGACATTTCCGTGAGGTAGTGATCGTGTTCCAGCATAGTGAAGCTCCATGAAATAGTCATTGTCAAGAAACACAAAAATATTTTTGACATTTATCTGGCATTGTTTTAACTTGAGGCTACATTTTTTACCTTTGTAAGTTTGCCTTTGCCTTTGCAATTAATTTGATATTTCGCAGTCCTATTAAAATCAAATAAGCCCATGGGACCCAAACCACACCCAAACCTGAAACAGTTGAAAAAGATTATGTATAATTTGTTCGACTAGTACAGCTATAATGTTCAAAATATTCGCTAACAAAAGACTAATAATGGAGTAAGTTTTGTTGTGGAATCGCATTGTAATATTACCTTTTAAACTGCTGCATGGACTGCAGTTTGAGAATCACTGTTCTAATTCATTGTTACTGTTATGACGTTGGTAATCGTTACTCGAATACTCGACTCAAAGCTTGATACTCGGCTCAGAATCGAACCACACAGGTATTCGATTCTGCCCAGGCCTATTGTTACCTCCGTAAGAATGTAGACCTCATTCCGACGTGAATTCTCGACAGGAATGCGCCAGCTGGGAAGACTGGACGCCTTGGCAATCATGCTCGAGAACATGTGGCGGAGGTACTCAACTGAGACAGCGAAGCTGCGTAAACGGCTTACCTGGCGACGAGGGTTGCGAAGGCTCCGATACTGATTCCGCCACGTGCAACTTCATGGTGATAC
>ATSW01022576.1:0-18622 GCA_000444245.1 Botryllus schlosseri
AGTATATGCATGGGATTACCTTTTGATTTAACGCTTCAAAAATGTACGCGTAAACCAGATTCTGCGAGGCAATGATTGACAATTTATCTCGAACTTAAGATGATGCGAAATGATAATACCATTCTGAAGATGGCACACAGACTTTGACCAATTGCCTTGAATTTGAGACCGCAATAAGAGTATTTGTGTGCAACGGTAATATTTTAATGTGCTAATACGGGATTTCTTTCAAATACTGTTTAAATCTTACCCCAAATCTGATGATCGGTGATATTTATTCATCATAAGTCACTTCCAATATTTTATTACGACCAATTTTCAAGTTCTGTACTACGAATCATTGTTTCGCAAAGTGTTCAGAAATGGTCGAAGCATTTTAATTGATATTTTCTTATAGTGTTTTAAAGTGAATACATGTCATGTATGTTGGTCAGAGTTGTAATGACTCGAGACATTTTCTTAAAAATGGAAAATTACTCGACTCGCGTCAATTTGTGTGTTGAGTCGCCTTGAACTCTGGTTTCGTGTATCAGGACAGATACCTGAAAAATAGACCCATAAAATGTCTTATAGCAGTTTGAATAAACATATTTAGAGTGTGAAAAATGTGAGTATATTATGAATCAGAGGCCCTCGACATCACCCAAAAGTTTCATAGAAGCGAGTTGAACCTGACTTGAACTCGATACTGAACAGCAAACACTATGACATGGACTCAGGACTCGAGTTTTAATACTATGACTCGAACCCTTGCTCTCGCACTTGACTCGGTGGTGAACGACTCGACTTGACTCGAGTCAAACCTATAAAAATCAAATCGACTTGTGACTCAGATCATTGTGACTTGGTTGCAACTCTTATGTTAAGATACTTCAATCTTTTTAAATGATTTGTGTTTTGGTCACCAAGAATGTGAAAATAGCATGTCTTTCTAATTAAAACTTTTGTGTTCCGAATTTCAGACAAAAATCTACCTACATCTTACACAATGGTGTATCTTCTTAACAAGTCACAAGTCAATCTCACACTTATAGTTTTGACTCGAGTCAAGTCGATTTATTTTCAATTCACCACCGAGGCAAGTCCGAGTCAAAGTTAGTGAGTAGAGGGACAAGCCTGAGTCATAGTGTTTTGACTCGAGTCCGAGTCCAAGTCATTATGTTCACTCTTCAGTTTTCAGTTCAATCCGGACTGATAGACAAAATAATGTGGTAACTTGACTATACTTCGGAGTTACAATGAAGTGTCTGTCTTGGCCGTCCTAGTCTTGAGTCATATGACTTGGTTCGAGTCATGCACTGCACAATGACTTGAGTACAAGTCGAGTCAATACAAAAATTGACTCGAGAGAAGTCATTTTGTGCGTTTGAAAAATTGACTCGCGTCACAAAAAATCGCAACTCGAGTCATTACAAATCTGATAATTATGTCCCTATCATGTAAATGCTTAAATCAGACTTCAATTGGCGAGACATCAATTCAATTCTACCATTCTAAAGAGCTTCTTGGAGGTGCAGAACTTCAATATACAGTTAGATAGTATATTCATATTGAAATAGACCCGAATGTTTTCGGCTGACACTCGTCAGGGATAATCGTCAGCAACTAGTAAAGCAACTGCCATTCTAAAAGCGGATGACAACACCTCTGCTTCACAAGTCATTAGCAACGCTTTTATCCAGCAGATAATCTGTAAACACTTAACTGCGTCTATATAAACACCATCTTGAAATTATACCTGCTAAATCGCAAGAACAAAGGATTTCATTTTACGGGCGCGTGGATTACTCGTGGTGTAAACCTCGCGAAACGGAAGTGTTATCCTAAAACGAGTTCCTGAAAAAACTTTACAGTCTGGAGATAGGCCAAATTCCAAAATATCAAGTTCACAAGAGGTTGGGAAAATATTGTCTTCATAAAAATATGTAGTCAAGTGCACGTTTCCCAATTTCAAGCGTGATAATGACCTAGAACTATGCTCGAAAGTCAGATAATCTAATACTAGCGTATCAGGATCAATGCCTGCAATTTCAATAGAAGAGATTTGAACCCGAGCTGTGGTTTATAATTACACATAATTATACACAGAAGAGGTCAAAATTCCACGCATTTTATCAAGAACAGACCAAAGCAACTTAAGTGGAGGTACAATGTAGGCCTAGTTTGTAAAGTGGATGCTTATTCACTTGCAAAGAAGAGATTCTACAATATATAATTGAATCATGTATTCATATTGAAATTGACATGAATATGCACAATTTTTGTTAATAAATTCGGTTATTATTCAGTTAGCATGATAGAGGGGCTATTAACCCCAATTGTTGGGACAATTCCCACTCGTCAATGTGATGCGAACATACCCCAAAACTCGGGGTTGTAACCAAGTCACAAGGTTCCGAGTCACAAATCAATCTCACTTTTATAGTTTTGACTCGAGTCAAGTCGAGTCATTCTCAATTCACCACCGAGTCACCTCTGAGTCCAAGTTGAGGATCTAGCCCGAGTCATAGTATTTTGACTCGAGTCCAAGTCAATATGTTCACTGTTCAGTTTTCAGTTCGATCCACTTTTTTAAACTCTGCTCGAGTGATCTAGAATGGTTTGCATTCATAATTCATAATTTTCTTCAGTCCCAACAGTTTCTGGCCCTATTTTCCAAGTATCAGGTTTGATAGACTTAATATCAGTAATGTGGTGACTTTACTATTCTTCGAAGTTGCCATGAAATGTCTGTCTTGGACTGTTGGCCATCCTAGTCTCGAGTCACATGACTTGGTTCGAGTCATGCACAATGACTCGAGTACAAGTCGAGCCAATACAAAAATTGAGTCGAATCGAGTCATTTTAAGCATTTGAAAAAATGACTCGAGTCAGGTCGAGTCACCGAAAAATCGTGACTCGAGTCATTACAACGCTGCCAAGACTACTTTCCCTTTCCAAATTTAACAGTGGAAGAAATGAGTAGTATCGCATTGAAATCTGTTCAGTAAGAAAGTAGGTAAAACTTAATTGAGTACTCCAAAAACATAGAAGTAATTGGTAACTGGTCACTTTTTGGCGTAAGCGCAATAATTTCAGTGTTAGAATCAGTGTAATTCTATTCCTTACCTACATTTCCACTGCAATTAATTTTGATGATCACCAACATAACATAGCACGTTGTATAGTTTTGTTCTTGGCATATACACCGACTCATTATATACATACACTTGATCTGTGCATATGCGTACCATAAGTGTATGATGCGCATATGCCTCTAGAGAAGGAAGGTGCAGATATAGCCTTGTCCGGCTTTCTAAGTCTTGCACCACCCATCCATCTTAACCCGGTAATGCTGAGCGTAGAGCGGGAAAGTCACAGATACCAGTGTTACTAATCAGGTCTTTGGTCTGACCCGGCCGGGGACCGAACCCACGACCTACCGATCAAGAAGCCGGACGCAGGGACGCTCCACCATTAAGCTATCACGCCGGCTCGAGACTCTAGCATGAATGTACGTCACTAGAATAAAGCAGTTTCATTGTGTGCATTTTTACAAGGTTGTGTCTCTTATCTAATGGACTACAAGCTATACGTACACTTTACGTACACCATCAGCCTATCATTTTAAAATCTAGTTAATCTATATTGCATTGCTTCAAAAACACACAAGTGTAAGAGGCAGAAAAGGTCACTCCAGGTGATTATAATCATAACACAGGGGTACTTGTTCGGACATCTATTGAATTCGTGAACAACAAACCCGATATTATATCAAGGCACACTTAATTATAGCCTTCGGGGTGCGACATCCGTCCAAAATTCATGTTTAGACACGATTAGACTGAACAAAATGAATTATAATTCATGCCGTCTGTTTACGAAATATCAAAGATAGGATGATTTAGACACAACTTTGTAGGCTGACTTTCTCTGGCGATTGCAATCTTAAGTACAGACTCGTTAAATATTCTGGATGCTAATAATATACACAGAACATCTTGTAATGATGCTAATCCAATGAAATCTCGTGATTTCGAAACACAGATTCACAAATTGGATCAGAAAGACTGTGTTTCATCTAAAACAGTTTTTGAGACTTTGATACACACGAGTCCAGAGATGATCTCTCATGAATACTTGTATTTGAAATAGGTTGTGTTTATGCACGATAATTCAAGGGGTGGTAATATTAACTCAGAGCGGCGTTCGGGATTACAACGCTTTTAACATTTCAAACTTTATCAAGGAACTTACAGATGGATTGACATTTTTTCAATGGCGGTGAATTAGGCAATCAGTGAATTTGACATTTGAAACACAATACCTATTACTATTATGAAGCGATACATCGATATTGCATTAATAAATTCAAATATGAATATGAGATTGAATTGTGATATAGGCCTACGGAACTTGGCATGTATGTATTAATGTATTTGGGTTGGGTTTATGGTTAAGACAGGGTTGTAGCCAAGTCACAAGGTTCTGAGTCACAAGTCAATTTGAGTTTTAAAGGTTTGACTCGAGTCAAGTCGAGTCATTTTCAATTCACCGCCGAGCCAAGTCAGAGTCCAAGTCAGCAAGTAATGGGGCGACTCCGAGTCATGAAGCTGAGACTCGAGCCCGAGTCAAAGTCATAGAGTTCACTGCTTATTATTGAGTTCAAGTCAATTCCCCTCTGTGAAACTGTTGGATGATTTCGAATTCATAATATACTGATTTTCTCGTGCAAGCGGGTTTTTGGGTCTTTTTTCATAGATGTGAATTGAACCAAATAACATAGAATATCTTGAGTCATATGACTCGGTCAATGCAGAAATTGACTAGAGTCAAGTCAATTTTAAATTTCGAGAAAATGACTCGAGTAGACGAGAAATTGAGACTCAAGTCGAGACCTGACTCGATTCATTAAAACCCTGCTACACAGCAGGCCTAGCGATTATTTCTTGTCGTTTGAGCAGATATTTTGCCAATAGTGATGTCACGAGCACGATCTCATTGAAAAAAAGCTCATCACAACACGCTTGAATGAGCAACGGTTTACGCTATACGCTGCGAGGGAATTTTAATCGCGATAATCGCCCCTTTTGTGTTGGTGTTTACATTTTTGTTATGAGCCGATAATGCTAATCTGTTTTCTCACAAATTCCGTCAACAACTCGCAGAATTCGTAAATAGACAGGAATTTAATAATGCTCCATGCTACCAGGAACCCTTTTTCATTTTAATTCTGCTGTGCTACAATTAGTGCTGGCCAAAATTGAGTGATTCCATTCTGAATCGGGTATTAGGCTTCAAGTCTAATCGAGCAGCACAAATTATGACAGTAGGAATAAAGTGGAAGACTCAGATATGTACCTTTTATGACACCACAAAGAATATGATGCCAGTGCTGGTTCTACAATACGCAAATGATTATTTGGGATTTATTTCATTGCCCTTTGTGATAATGACGTGGGTCGATCCTGACTGATGAATGTGTAGCTGTTACTACATGATGACCATATGTAGCAGAGTTGATCAACTAACAAATTTTGGCTTTTCCCAATAAGATTAGTATCGGAATTATAGCTACACAGTTCATTTTCAATTTAGAGTAGAATTCACGAAAGAAATAGCCTACAACAAAAATCATGTGCACTCCATATCAAATTCAAAGTTAATCCTAATAAGTTCGAGAACGACAAACGTCTGTACAGACTCGTCCCATTATAATTTGGCAAATTATTTGACATTTGTAATGCATACCCTCAGAACTGTCCAATATTTACAAATGTTATTCTTTTTTTTAATTCTAGGTACATTAAAAAATTACAATGCTGCTCACCGTAACTACTATTATAACCAATTACGGAATGCAAAGACAATTTTTTGTGATTTTGTTGTGGAATATAAATTATGTTGAAATACGATTTTTATCAATCATACTGCTTCAAAGTACAATTTGCAATATTTTTTTCGTGTGAACGGAATCCTACATGGATTTTCAAGTCCGCACCCCCCCCCCAATTTTTTTCATCCGTATTTTTTTTCCTTCGAGTTTAGAGCGAAAAAGCTGATTGTTTTCAATTCCTTCCCCCTATAATTGGATAATTAGACATTTTAATTGATTCTCCACCATCATTGAAGCAAAAAATATGGATTTTAAAGATTTTTTGCATGCAGCGCCACCTAGTGACAAGAGAATTATGAATTGCATTGTCTTTTGAAACGCTATAAATTGTTCAATTTAATTTTTTTTAATGTACCTAGAATGAAAAAAAGAACAACATTTGTAAATATTGGAAAATTCTGAGGTATGCATTACAGCCATTGCTAAGTTATAATGGAATTAGCCTACACCAAGCTTGGCTCATATTGCACTATACCGTTCTCCTGTAGCATTTGCAAGAACACCAGAAATCAGATTAAAATTAAAATTAGACCATAAAAACATTTCATATATGAGATTAGAATTGGATTCTGGGCATTTTGGTATGATTAAAAAGCTATAATCATCTTGTTATTCAAGTCTGCTACATAGAATCCCAGTACACTAGAATTCGTGCATTCCTGCATACCGTAATAATCAAGCTCAAAACCACAGCGTGGTAACTTCAAACAAAGTGTTTTGAACAAATTTACAAATCATCACCAATCATCTATTCATAAAGCGTGTTTTACTACGGGATTTACCAAAACAACATTACATCACAAGCCTGTGGCACATTTTCGGGGAGAAATTCAAGCTCGGTATTAAGTACATATTTGGGTTCATGGGCTGTATTGTGGATAAACAAATACCGCCAACACAGGTAAAGTCAAGTTCTGGAATTAAAGAAAGATACTATGGAGTAACGCATGAATGCAATAAGTATTTCCGCCATGAATTCTGAAGTACGTGTGTAGATCAATTAGCATACTGGCATACCTCGTGTTGTTTTAAGCAACTTCCTCAAAATAATCAAGACCACTTTCACTTTTATACCGATTGCTATCGGATATGCATGGTAAAAGTCAGTTAAATCAATACAAAACATTTTCTCAGTAGCCATTCTCAAGTAGATTGCCTTTATTTACGATATTTCCTTTGAGATTTCAGATTTCGATCTTTCAAAGTCAAAATGATCACTGTAAACTTTTCAAATAGCGAGTAGAAATTTGCTATATTATATTATAGCAGTAGTAAAATGGAATCAAAGTTTTGAAATTGCAGCCCTAACCTAGTGCATCAAAAAATCTGAAAATACTATTGGAGGTACATAACCTCCGGAGATAATTGAATACTATGTTCCTATGGAAATTAACCAAAATATTTGCTGACAAGTTTCAGTCTGAAATATTCGCGTTCCTTTCAATAAGAATATAACATTCAACTGTAAAATCTGGAAAGTTGTCACACGCTATTGCTACGCACAGTCCCAATCTATTTGTTAAATGCAGTCTGTTGAATTCCTGTAGAAACATCTTTTATCATGTATTCAAAATCGCCTTAATCGTAGATTTTGTAACGAATATTGATATACAATGTTCTGTTGACTCCCCAAATACTAATTGCTGACGATTATCCCTGGCGAGTGTCAGCCGAAAATATTTGTGGTTATTTCAATACCATTATGTTATTCAATTATGCAAATTAGTGTCTTCAGGAATGCTTAAGCAGGTATTGCGCACAAAGAAGAAAAAATAAATAGCATTACCCCATCTCGTTCAGCAGTTTTAGATATATGACCTTCAGCAGTGTTTCTATATTAGTACATAATGATATAATTGCTCCAATAGTAGCCTATATGGTGTTGCCAGGATTTTCAAACACATTGCATACCACACTCAAAGTTATCCTTCGGAACCTAATGGAGAAAGTACGCATTCCATAATTGGCCGTAACGTATCACAACCCAGAACGCAAACAACGTTACCTTCTACAAATAAGCAACGATTACCGCCAAACCAAAATATGGCTGACGTTTGTAAACACATACTTTCAGGTCAGTTGCAAAAATGGAATGTGTTACATCAGGCATTTTGTGATACACATGTCAGATGTGTGTTCACCATGACCATCGCTTAAACTATTTTACAGTGCCTCCCATGACACTTGGTTGATGCGCATCGTTGGCTTCAGTCAGGGTTAGGTTTGGGTCTGGCTAACGTGCAGTTCCACAAAACTATTCCCTACATCAGTGTTCCTCAACCTTTTTGTCTTCGCGGAGCCCTTCTGGAAAGTGACGGACCACACGGACCCCCTAAAGTTTTTGTTCAAATTTAGCTTAATTATAATGCAACCGTAATATGTCTGGTGCAAATAATTACTGTGGGCTGGTTATAAACAGCGACAAAATGTCTTCTCTTGAAAATAGCATCATATTATTTATGTAGAAATTGGGAAGTTTTATTATTACAAAGCAAATTGTAGCTGCATTTCTTGAAATATGTGATCGTGACTTGAAAATCCACGGATACGATTTGATATGAACAAGTGCCGAAAATTCATTTCCACAAAGATAGGTGGTGGCGAATATGTAGGCCTAATATTGACACGTAACGCTTCCTACGACATCGTTGGGTATGATCACAACATATATGGCACCAGAATTCAGAAACAGATTTATTAATGAACATCCAACGTTCAGCCTAGTCATTTATGTTTAGGAGATTATCTTGAAGTTATTCTGGTTTAGTGGCTTTGCATATCACACGAGAAAATGGATTTCAACAGACATTTCGAAGTCACCCCGCTTGACCATACTACCAAACTTTTTTAATTTTCCGCAAACCCCAACAAAACATCTCTAGACAGCCACACGGTAGCATCAGGAGACTATTGACAATTGAAATTAGTTTGTACAGTAGGATATTTCATCTTAGACGGCCATTCTGTGGATGTGAATCATGAAGTTTTAGCAATTATGAAGTGAAACTGCCTCGTGATTACCCTAATTTAAAGAAATACAAATTTGGATATTAACTATTTTGCAAATTTAGAGGTTTCGCGGACCCGGTTCACAACTACTGCTCTACAATTTCCTAACTGTCAAAAGTAAGCTGCATTGGTTAAAAAATATTGAGCAGAAGTGGGAAAAGTCTAAGACCGTAACCACTTGACTAAGTTGTTCTAGAAGGTAAAAGCAAGTCATTTTTTCAAATACTTAAAATGACTCGACTCGAGTCAATTTTTGTTTTGATTCGACTTGCACTCAAGTCATATGACTCGAGATTAGGCCGGACAAGACAGACATTTCATTGTAACTTCGAAGAATAGTAAAGTTACCACAATATTGGAATTTCGTCTATAAGTCAGGTGATAGGCTACTTGGAAAATAGGGTCAGAGAATGAGGAAAATTACTATATTATGAATGCGAGCCATTCTATATCACTCACACAGAGTTACAAAAAAAGTGTGTTGAACCGTATTGAACTGAAAACTGAACAGGAAACACAATGACTTTGACTCAGACTCGTGTCAACACAATATGACTCGGACTCGAACCTCTACCCACTGACTTTGACTCGGACTTGAATTGGTGTTGAATTGAAAATGACTCGAGTCAAAACTATAACAGCGAGATTGACTTGTGGCTTAGTTAAAACCTTGGATTAGACACCTTCATGACCAATCGTCGTTTTGGAATCATAAATCCGAACGCTACATTCTTCAATCAAACAGGGATGTTATTAATCATATCCCGTATCATAGCAAAACTGTGTCAGAGCCAGTAGTTACATGTCATTACTTGCGAGATTTCATCAATATATCAGCCCCAAGACATACAAAACCAGTTAAAGGTACAGATAAATGTGATTAGTCTCTATTTTGTCAACGTCAAGTAAATTTACTTATCTCGGGTTACACAAACAACCCCTTACAACGCAGACAAGCTTCGCGCATCGATCTTACATTTAGAATCGAATTTCATACATGTACTGTTATGATTACAAAATTCAATAAACACCCTTTAGTTTTCAATATTTACCGACTCATATTTCACGTACACTACGCTATTATTTCGGCATACAGTTGGAAAACGCTAGGATTCAATCTTTGACCGTACACAAATAAAAACCGAGGAGTTAACAATGTTTGATTTGTAACAAGATCGCGTGGAGTAATTTCTCATTGTCAGGCGTAATGTGTACATTAAGATTATCTGTTTTGATAAATATAGGCCATGACCTCGGTTTGACATATGAGTTTTTATGCTGATATTAGATATGAAATTAGATAACTCTGCATCGTTGAAATTTCAGCAGCCTAGGGAAATTTTTAGCAACATATCACATTAGGAAAGGTAGTCAGAGGCAGACCTGAACAAAGCGAAGTATAACTAATTTGTGAAATGTTTTCATGCTCTAATTTTAATTCTAATCTATTTTCTGGTTTTCCTGAAAATGCTACAGGAGAACTGTATTGCGCGACACGAGCCAAACTTGGTCCACAGACATTTGCCTTTATCATCCTATTAAGAATGAACTCTCGATTTCCCAGAATTCAGTAATTCTAATTGTAATGTAATTCACAAAAAGTGTGTAGCTATAATTCAACTGAAAAAGAACTGTGTAGCTATAATTCTAATTCTAATCTAATTTGGAAAAGTATGTAGCTATAATTCGGTATTTCTAGTCTAATTTATTAGTAAAAAAATGAGTAGCTATAATTGTAATTATAATCTAACTTGGAAAAAAGTGTACAGCTCTTCCAAATTAACTCAAAATTCGAATTATAGCAAGAGAGTTTTTTTTCCAAATTAGATTGGTACTAGTATTATTGCCATATTTTCCATATTTCCAATGTTTTCCAAATTACATAAGAACTAGAATTATAGCTAGGCCTACAAAGTTTTTCCAAGTTAAAATACAATTAGAAATATAGCAACACATTTGCTTCCAAATTCAATTACAATTAGACAGACAGACAGACAGACATGTAGCATTTTCAGGAAAACCAAAAATTAGATTTAAATTAAAATTAGAATATAGAAACATTTCACCATTTTTCTCTGATTAGTCCTATCTGGTCACCGAAGTCTGCATGGGCACTGGGCAGTTCAAATCTACCAGAGAAATACAGTGGTAAAATACCTGTCTTTGACAGAAGCCATTTTTCTTGCCGTAGTCTGCCAGCCCAACGCTGCCCGGTGAGATGTTATGCAATTTCGCGAGTGTCTCCACAGCAGAGAGAAGATATTGCCTGTTATCTTTCGCCGATTCGCTTGGCAGTGAGTACGTGCTGACATTGCCCTGGAAAAAGTAACACTCGTAAAATATGAGGCATTACACACTACCAGGACCGTAACAGCACTTCGTCAGCACCCCCTCCAAAAAACACTGGTCTCGGGACCCCGATGGTGTGTTAAACCAAACTTCTGGGGGCGATGCCCCTTTGCGTCCTACGTTATCACTACGACACTGGTCTTGTTATTGGTGCTTGACATACTGCTTTGTCTAGTCGCACGAAAAAAATCAGATTGAATTAAAATGGAATTGCATATATTACTGCAGTGCGACGAAAGCGGCTCAAAATGGCATCACTTAACAGGCCGCATAATTTTTTTCTACCGGTGGCATTTGTAATGCAGGGCTCAGTTTGTCAGGAAAAGAATATTAGGCGTCATCCATTTAGGCGCTTATGGACAAGGGTAAATTCGACATATTGGTGTTGGAACCACCGTACCCGCATAAATTCCATCAGAAAGAATTCAGTTCCTATCACGTTTTCATCGGTGCAATGCGCGAGCACTTTCGGAACAGGAAATCCAACGACGTGTAGAGCTTTCATGACGCGATACTCTCTGCCGACCTGCGCATATAAATCAACAGAGGAGTTCAAAGTAATCAAATTTGGTACTGCAAGTGGAGCTACCTCCTACAAGCAGGGCTTTGGAGCCGGAGCCAGAGCCCGGAGCCGGAGCCCCGGAGCCGTGTATTTTTGCCGCAGCTGAAGCCGGAGCCGGAGCTCAACATAAAATTCAGCCGGAGCCGGAGCCAGAGCCGGAGCCCGATATTTGAGTAGTAGCTCCGGCTGCGACGTATTTCATAAGATGCTATTATATATTCAACAGCCACATCTGCTGATTTATCATAATTGAACAGCAGTCCTGAATTTCAATGCTGTGCACAGCAATGGCATAGAGTGAAGTGCGTTCTAGTGCAACTATGATGTTATCGACAATTGACAAGTATTCATTATGACGTCACAAGCCGGAACGGTGGCACCAATGTCTTTGTTGCTACATCTGATGATACTGACGGCTGACAGACTCTAGATTACCATAGATAACTAACCTATGGGTAGATAAGTAATCTATATAGACTACGAATGGCCAACCTTTTCGGCTAAAGGGGCCCATGAAATTGACGGACGAGTGTGCGGTCCACAAGCCGCGCCAAGCGGGTAAAATTTTCAAAGTTTATAAATAAACTAGGTCAGTAATATTATTACTTGAGTATATCGCGGGTCTACTGTATACCGCCCGCTAGGCTCAGTTTGCAAGGACACGACTATTCGGTGTCTGGCCACGTCGATATCGAAGGTCTCCGATAATATGCGACAATCATTTGGCGCATACATTTCACCGTCGACGATCTTTATGCGAGCGCAAACGCTAAAAGACTTTCTCCCGTAATTGCGAATACAATTGGACTCAATCGGGTAAATTAGGCGTTTTTTTCATTTTCAGTAGGGGGTAGGCTACCAAGCAAGAAATCGTTTGACAATTAAACACACGAAGCGTGAAGAAAAATTCCACTAATATTTTAGATTATTGTAATGTACGACGATTTACTGAAAATGTGACTGGACCCTGGATCTGCCAATGCGTCGGAACTGATATTTTAGTCATCAAAATCCCAAGTGTCGCAGCTAGACTTGTAACTTTTGGTTGGCATTGCAAGTTCACAATCTGAGCAATTCATTTTCGGTGATATAATAGGAAATTACCTCGCGGGCCACGCAAAACCCTCTCGTGGGCCACATTTGGCCCGCAGGTTGGCCACCCCTGATATAGACAGGCCCATTCGATAATTTCATAGCCGGAGCCGGAGCAGTGGTAATAATGCGGCTCCGGAGCTGGAGCCGGAGCTAATGTATGATAGAAGAAAGCTCCGGAGCCGGAGCTGGAGCAGTTTAAATTTACGGCTGCTCCAAAGCCCTGCCTACAAGTATACATAATTCTGTAAATTTCAACACAATTACCAGTAGAAGTAGTGGCTTTGAATACAAGTCAAAACTGCTTCAAGTGGTAGTTGAAAATCAAGGTCTGATAAGTGCATGAGTAGGTTGTTTTATAGTGGTTAAAACAATTTCAACCATTGAAGTCATGCATCTGTTCTGTCATAAATCATGTGCAGAAATCTGGAATTCATTCGGTGTTTGCATTTTATATTAATGACAAACAACAATAATTCCTTTAAAACTCTACAATAATGGGTTTCTACCAGAATTGGAATCCAATATAATTCTAATTGTCTGATTCGACTAATTAGAGCAAAATGCCGGTTATAATTATAATCTAATTGTGGCTTTCATTTAATTGATGCAAGATTACTGCATGACGGCAAAGAAGCCAACCTTGACATTTGTAATTCTCTTGCTTCCGAGAATGAACTGTAAGAATATATTTTTCTCCTGGACGTTTTTGCGGCATACACATCGACTCATGATATCCATACACACGATTTGTGCATATGCATGCCATGAGTGCATGATGTACATATGCCGCTGGACAAGGAAGGTGCAGATATAGCCTTGTATGGCATTCTAAGTCTTGTACCATCCCTCCATGCTATCCCGGTAATGCTGAGCGACCGACAAGATAACGTAATGGTTAAGCGTCCGGCTGCTTGATCGGTAGGTCGTGGGTTCGATTCCCGGCCGGGTCACACCAAAGACCTGATTAGTAACACTGGTATCCATGGCTTCCCTGCTTGGCGCTCATGCATTATTGGGATAGCATGGAGGGGTGGTGCAAGACTTAGAAAGCCGTAAAAGCTATATCTGCACTTCCTTGTCCAGCGGCATATGCACATCATGCACTCACGGTATGCATATGCGCAGATCGTGTGTATGTGCATCATGAGTCGGGGTATATGCCGCAAAAATGTCAAGGACAAAAATAAACTACGTCCTCCTCCTCCTCCTGAGCGCCAAGCGGGGAAACCTTGCATACCAGATGTATTAATCAGGTCTGACCCGCCGTGGATTGAAACCATGACCTACCGACCCAGTAGCTGGACGCTTCACCATTACGCTATCTTGTCTTGTCTGATTTATACGAATTGAGCTCGATTTTTGTTGTTTTTATTTCAAATTAGGAATAATATTCAAAGTTCCAAGTTTTTGCGAATTCAGCAATTCTAATTATAATAATTTGGAAAAAAAAACTGTTTAGCTATAATTCTAATTCTAATTTAATTTGGAAAAGCGGGAAATGTTCTAGTTGTCACACTCTGGTTTCTACCTGGTGAGCGCCCCGGAGTAGTTTACCATCAGGCTTCTTCCTCAAAACCAGTTCCTGCGATCCCAACTTGAGATGGTAAGTCGGGTTCGACTGGCCAGCCCTGAAAAAATGTACAAGCAGCAATTTAAGAATGTATATCATTTATTTAATTTCGTACCGCTAGTATACGATCAATGGGCTTTAGTGCCAAAGCCAATCAACTTGTGGAAGCTTGATACGCCCGGTAATATTGTGGTTTATTGCCAATATTGTATATTCTGCTGGTATAGCCCAGGGTTGTAACCAAGTCACAAGTCAATCTCACTTTTATAGTTTTGACTCGAGTCAAGTCGAGTCATTTTTAATTCACCACCGAGTCAAGTCCGAGTCCAAGTCGGCGAGCACAAGGTCGAGTCCGAGTCATTGTGTTAACTGTTCAGTTTTGGGTTAAAGTCTTATTAAACCCAATTTTTACAACTATGCTTGGTGATATCGAACGCTTCGCATACATAATACACTAATTTTCACAATCTTAACAATTTCTTGATGCGTTTTCAAGTACCAGTAGCCTACTAATAGACGAAATACAAAGAGTATTGTAACTTTACAAAATCTTCGAAATTATAACAAAATGTCAGTCTTTGCCGTCCTAGTCTCTAGTCATATGACTTGGTCAGAGTCATGCGCAACGACTCGAGTACAAATCGAGTCAATACACAGACTGACTCAAATAATCGCGACTCGAGTCATCCTACAACCCTGGTATCTTACCAGTATCATTTTTGGCCAACCTATTGTGTTAATTTAGTCCCTAAAAGTGACGCTCTGCAGAATATCATTGCCACATTGCCATATACGCATATTTTCTTGCTGTTTATGCCCAGTACCGGTATCATACATTTTGCTATTGGAGAACACATTATGCAAGTTATGTGGGCCCTATTATTTGTGGTTGATATTACTGTATCACGCTCTGGGCTCTGCGCTCTGGCATATCTATTTCGCCTAACAACACAAGGCACTTATTAACATGTTGTGTTTTGAAACGATAGGTAAGGTGATCTAGTCTGGACCACAACTATATTTTTCCTCCATGCTGTCCCGGAATGTTAAGGCCAGCTTGAAAGCCAAACCAGTTTCATTACTTTGGTCTGAATTGAACCAATGACCCACTGATCAACAAGCCTGACGCTCTCGGCTCGGCTCTACCAGGCATTACCCCACCTCGCTCGGTTGTAAACACATAGCTAAAATAGCTTTGTTACTTACTCACCCAAACTTCTTGACCTCCAGCTCGCCTCCATACAGTCCGCATTCGTTTTCCAGGTAGTTTTTAAGGTTATCCACGTTAATTTTCTTCGACATCTTTCGGCTCAAACCTATTCAGAAATTCACGGACAACACTCATAGCGAAGCGATCGTGTGCAGCGAAGCGTGCAAACTATATTAGAGTCATTAAAAGTAAACAAAAACACGCCACAGATGAGATTTTTCTCTAGTTTGGAACAAACTTGATAGACCTGTATGTATTATATAACGTTCATGTTTTTGTCTTTGCGACATATTCACTGTAGCCTAACCTCGTGCATCTTAGAAACGCCGTGATGCTCATACACACGATCTCCACATACATAAACCATGTGAGCATGACGTGCATTATGCTGCTGGTCAACGAAGGTGTAGACATAGCTTGGTTTCGCACCACATAAGTTATCAATATCAGTTTTAATGATAATTCCATTAGATGAACACACCACAAGATTGCGATGAAATAAAAAGGTATTGTCAAAACGGCTTTGCAATCCGACCCCACCTGGACCTTTGGAGATGTGAAGAAGAGGCATGCACAAATCCACACGCACACTGCGCTCCCTCTGAAATACTGAGCGCCAAGCGAGGAGAAGCCACGGATACCAGTTTTATTGATCTTTGCCCGGGGATTAAACCCACGACCTACCGATCAAGAAGCCAGACGCTCCACTACCTTGTTGTGAATTAAATTCTTATCCCGATCGTGCTATGGGTAGATAGATGTTCAATGTCAGATCATGAAAATTATACCGTCACCTCTGTCGTGGCTACAGAGTTGGTTCAAACCATAAATACAGTTTGCAGTTTGAACGTGGCTGACTTCAGCGTTCATAAACCAAGGAAGTTAGTGTTTGCGATCCACTTCTATACTAGTTTATAGAATTGAAGTAGCCATAATATATTTTAAATGATAACTAGCGAAATGAAACGCCCAGTGCCTGTGCTATGCTCAGTTTTACCTCGCCGCACATGAATTGCAGATAAGGAGGCAAGTTCTATCGCTCATTATCGTGGGAATTACCACAATGACGTTGTGAGGCTCCACTCCAACATGAGTAAGTCAGCCGCGAAATTCGCCTGGCGCTCAAAATCCAATTTTCTTCGAACGTATAAGCGTGCCAAAGAGTCTCCCTCGATTTACCCCGCAATATGCGGGTTTGGCATGCTTTACGGGGATAATCTCACTCATGTTGTAGTAACCCACGACCTAATAGGATTAATTAGATTCCTAACAAGACGAGCTGTCAATACGAAATGCGACTTGCAAACACGATGAAATTTGTGAGGTTTTTGTGGCCAAGCTTCACGCATAGTGCATACACAATTTTAGGAGCCAACTAAGATAGCTACGATTCGGGGAACATAATATTACCTCCATTCACGTAGAAAGCATATATCGCAAGGAAGCATAATGGAGTCTCGATTTTTACCTTAATTCTTGTTACATTCTAATCGTTCAATAGAATCGAAATGACCCAGACTGCTGAATTGTTGCGAACCCTAAACACACGCTTTCAAAGGCACGTGCCAGGCAGCGAAAGTCATTGCGTGTAAAAAATTGCATGCGGCCGAACACGTCAAAACATAGTGGGGACATATGCATTCCAATGCATTCAATTACCAATGGAATGGGTTATAAAGCGATTATCGTGTCATTACAATCGTTGACAATAATTGATTAATTAATTATAAGGACCAATAAAATGATTGCTCACAAATAAATTGATTTTCATTCAATTTCAAAAGTTGTGCCTATTCAATGGAGCAGAACAATCGCGCGAAGGTTTCTCACGGCGATGGATAGAATTGAATTCATGATAAAAAAAGACTGACATCCATGCATAAAGAAGGTATTGAAGAGTATGGTGTGATACTTGTGTAATAATATTGTGTAATATTATTCATTATACTTAGATTCTGAAGTAGTTTACTCGGTTATCATGACATTCGTATCATATTCGTTGTGTTGGGTCACAGTGGATTGGCATTGACCATTGAAAATATAGGGTAAATATGGCTCCTTCGACGAAAGGGGCTTCCGAATTGTACAATCTCTATAGCCCCACAATGACCCACAGTTCGTAATGTCATCGTAGCAATATTCAACGTCGTACGATGCGTACATCGTCAACAGTTCAGGCTATACGACTTGTAGGGTTGCTGAACGATGATTGCATTACGGCACTATTTTTTACTCGAGTTTAGTTCTGGCCCAGGTGCTAATTTCAAGTTGTCATTTTACATCAGCGTGAGAAATATCATAATTCCTTTTCGTAGCTTGGTTATGGTCACGTTATCTCAATACATGCTATAAATAATGATGTCTGTAATAACCCAGACACGGTGGATGGGTAAAAATATTTCAATTGTCCAATTTGAACGCTGCGTACCCGGTGTTGGAATCGCTCTCAGGTGGTTCTGTGGGAACGGGACATCACTCGAGCACGGAGATAAGTCCCCCTTTCATTCGCACGCTGCAAGGAGTTTATCATTTGCGGATTCGCTTTGTCGGAGTTTCAATTGTGGGCGTCAATTGCAGAGACTAATTTCCCACCAAAGCTGTTTTCGGTTTACGGTTTATGATTTTAAGGAAGGGGCCGCTTCAAATTCAATCATACACGCCAAATTCCGTCGGATGAATCATTTTCAATGGACACGCTGCACGCAAGGTTTTCGCTAGCGTGATCTGAACTGGGGGTTGAAAGCAAGGCATTATCTTACGAATACTTTTCAATAATAAACAATTCTGCATGTTTTATCTGCTAATGATATGATGCGGTTATATTAGATATACTGCGTAACATTTGAAGCACCGAATCAGAACACGACTATTGGCGGACTTTATCTAATTACCATGTTTTAGTGAGAGATATGATATTCTTTTTCGCCTGCACCATCGAGATGCTTTGACGAC
>ATSW01022635.1:0-11134 GCA_000444245.1 Botryllus schlosseri
AAGCCTAGCATCCCCTCCTAAGCCCTAATATCCGTCTCTCCAAAGACACAAAACACAACAATTCATTTTGACGTTTATAAATTTTTATTCGTGTTCATGGGAAACATTTATTGGTGATCATGGTGAACACTTTTCGATGTCTACCCACTATCGAAGAAGTATAAAAGCGTATTGGTATCTTACGTCTTATGAATTGTTACTGTATCTTGCAATTACTGTAATTAAATTACATAGATTTATTACTTCGCGGGTCACTTGATCTGATGCACATTGCAATAGCCGGTTTGTAATGAACTCGTTAGGCATATATATTATTCATGATGCTACACTACAAAAAAAATTAGACAAATTTGGTCTCAAATGTAAGATATGAGGATGATTTGGTCTGATTTTCAGCAATTTCAGTCGAGCTGATGAAGTGAGGTCTTAAAATTGAGACTGATTCAGCTTTTTAAGACCATATAAAATTGTCACAATCATTCGGTCTTAAAAATCAGACCAATGAAGCGCATCTTATAAGACATATTGTTCTTATTGGGACAGTTTTTGATTCATCTATTTTTTGGTCTTGTTTTTAAGACGAATTTCGTTAATCGCGTAATAACATGGTTTGTGGTCTTAAAAATGAGACCGGAAAATTCACATATGCCAAGAGCATAAGACATAACTAGCTCTTTGAGACAGTGTTTGATATGTCAGTATTTTTGGTCTGGTTTTTAAGACTGATTTTGCTAATCAAGAAACAACATTGTTCGTGGTCTTAAAAATGAGACCGGAAAGTTGACATTGGTCAAGAGCATAAAATTAGACAAATTTGGTCTCAAATCGATTAGGCTATTTAGAAAAAAAAATCTTAAAGACCAGATTGTCTTGCCAAGCACTTTCTGTCTCAAAAGTAGGACTCAACTTGATCGATAACACCGGTCAATACATATTTTTAGGCAGACAAAGTAAGAGTGGTTTTGGGGGTTCTGAAGGGAACTGATTTCGAATATGGCCTTAGTTTTTTCAAATTGGCTCTTGTTGTGGAGATAACCGATGGGGCTATTTTGAGTGTTTGACCAAAATCTCCCATTTTCGCGGTATTGACTAGATAAAAAATAGGCTTAGTCGCCTACTATAAAGTTTAGAAATTCAATCTACTTGTTATTTTTACACACAGCAGACCATTTTAGATCAAAATACAGCAACAGCACTATATTTAGGGGTTATAGATTTATCATAGTTACTGACTTTCACGGATATCATGTACATGAATAAACTCCAGTCATGTATATAAGTATTTACCTAGATACTCAAATAAGGTGGCATCAATTCCATCAGTTTTTCGTCAACCACCTATTATAACTTTGAAATAATCAGTTGGAATACAATATTACTGATATATTTTTAATTGAAATTGTTTTTTGTACGATTTTCGCCTGTAAGCTATTTAGTGCAGTTTCTCGAAAGGTTCCGGAAATGGTCTGACATAATATATGCAATGGTTCATCTCATCTGCCCTTGTATCTTTTGTTTATTGTTCTGATGTCTTGGTAGAACCTCTTCCCTTGCTAATCAACAAGATGATAAGGAAATTATCAAGATGACTGAACAGGAAGTGAGCTTTTATGCTCATGTTTGTGCTCAAGTGTTCGATATGCAGATACAAATTTTCGGACCAACTGTTTGTAGTTGGCTGCTTTGTGATCATCTAAAAAGTCTTATTTACTACATCTTAAGAGAAATTACATGCTGTGAACTCCTTCCTAATGTGATTGGAATCTTTCATCGGTATTCGAATATACCAGACACCACATTTAAGCTTCACGTTTGATAGGGTTACTAGGTATACCCACTTTGTTAAATCAGTGGAAAATTATCCATTTACCAGTCAAAAGAAATGAGACACATAACAGTATTGTAGTCAAGCCTTTCAAGGACAAATTTTATAGTTTTATACTCCTCTTAATCTTGGCAGAATGACCAATTGATACAGGAGAATATGAATTTCCGTTGTGCAAAAGTACAATTATTAGGCTTGACAAATTGCATTTTTGACAACAAATATTTCGCATCATGCCATGTTAATATTGATAGAATGACTGAGAATGACATGAGGGTTCTTCATAGTCAATTGACCATTTATGCGCAGTATAAAATGAGAAAAAACTACCAAGTGAAATATTTAACGGTAAATACAGTTGTTTTGGGCTTTTTAGGGGTATAAATATCTTCTGGCAGAGAGCCAATCTGACAAAACTAATGTGATATTCGTAATCAGCAACCTCAAAAACCCCGGAAACGGCTCTCAGATGTTCTGCCTAAAATTTTTTTTTTTCATTTTGTTGACCAGTGTAATAGAAGCAATGCTTTGGGGGCATCCGTTTCAGTGTTAGGTTCTGAGTGAAGGGGGAGAGTGATAGAGACCATGGGACAATACTGCGCCAAGGACTTCGCAGACACAGCTAGCTTATTGAGATAATTTTTGATGCTTCAGTTTTTTTGGTCTCGTTTTACCCACTCACCACAAATCCTAGTTTTGACTCAGACAATCGTATATATATATTGTTCTGAATATTACATGTCAGTAGTAAGTGGCATGTACCTTGATAAAGTTATCTAGTGAATATCTTGTAAACTCCTTGATACAGTATCATCCCAACACTGCAAATTCAGGTCTCTCTCATGCTTCCCCTTTGCTCAGACCCCAACATTGAAAAGGATGCCCCCAAATCGCTGCTACTATTTTCGATCAATTTGTGTCTTACTTATAAGACAGAAAGTACTTAATACTTAAGACTAATTGGTCTTCAAGACTTTTTTTGCTAAAAAATCGATTTGAGACATTAAGACCAAATTTGTCTAATTTTTTTTGTAGTGTACTAAGCTTACTGGTCCATGGGAAAGGTTTGCCCAGTTCGTATTCACGCCGCTTTTCTTGTATCAATATGGACTTCAATCTACAAATTCAACTTGACGACCCTATCCAGGAAAAATCGAATTCCACCAAGACGTACCTCGTGCAATCTTCTTTCTGCAGCCTACATAGTTTGAGCTTAGTTGGACTGTTAAAATTCACTCCTCTTTATATATCAGCATACTTCTCGAATCATTTCGAGCACTTCTATTGCACACTACTCTCAAGTACCACCGTACAGCCTTGTTACATCGAGCAGAGCGGATGTTACAAAAGTTCTTATTATTTCTCTGACTTACCTGTCAAACTGAGATGTCGTAAAGACCGAGACATCGTGCAGAAGTAGGCGATCTTGCTAATATGTTTTAGAGGTCAGAGTGAATCACTATTGCTTCCCGGACGCCCAAACCTAATGACTTGTTGATGTAGCGCACTACTTTACACTAGGGTTACCAGACGTCCTCTTTGAAGAGGCTTTGTCCTCTTTTTTTACTTCTTTGAAAGAGTCCTCGTAGGACGCCTAAATGTCCTCTTTTTTGATAATTCTGGTTAAATATAGTGCCAAATTCGACTGAGATACAATAAGTCAGCACTGAAGTAACGCCCCGGCGGCTATTTCGGGAGCTGGGCCGTAAAGTTGACCTTTTTCATAGTCAAACACCTGATAATGTAAAAGAAAAACTGTATTTTGGTCACTGAGCGAGAGACTTGACCTTTTTTTCAGTCAACCGACCACAAAGTGTATTTTAAGTGTGTTTTTCATTCGGTATTGCAAGTTTGAAAATTGGCCTCTTCAGATTTCAGAAATATGGTAACCCTAGTTTATAGCATGTTTTCGAATCACTCCGTTACATTTTGATGCAATATTTGATGAAAGTTGCAGTAAAAATTTGTATGAAAAATAGAGATAAGTTGCAAAAAGTTACACTATTAAATCATTCCAAACAGATTAAAACATCATTGTACATAAATTCTGAGTATCTAGGAAGCTGTCGGGAGCTGTAAAGAAAAGTTGCAAAAACTTACGCTAATGATGACTAATGCTTCAATTCTTACTCGTGGCATTGATAAGTATTGTGATTCAACATGTATTACCTACGTTAATTCATCATGTTTACTTCAATAACAGCTCTGCTCAATAATTATACACTGTAGTTTATTGTTAATCATGGTGCAGATTGTATGTTCAAATGTAGAGAAACATTCGGTGAAGATGATGGCGGAGTTGAATCGAATGAAACAAGAAATGGATCATTGTGACTTCATAATTCAAGTCGGAAATGATGTCTATCACGCCCACAAAAATGTATTGTCGGCTGGTTCGGATTATTTCAAAGCTATGTTAAAGCACGACACAAAAGAGAGTCGTGAAGGAAAAGCAGTTTTCAGAGATGTGGATTTTGAGTGTGTGAAAAATTGCATCGATTTCATATATTCAGGTAAACTTGAAATTACGGATGAAAAGATGGATGATCTTCTTCATGTCGCAATCATGATGCAATTGGAAGATCTGAAACAGGCCGTATCTGATATTTTGGAGGAATCAATTACGGTAGAGAATTACTTTACCACAAGAAAAGTCGCCGATATGTACGGACTAGATGCTGTCTTATCGCGATGCCGAGTATTCTTTCATGAAAATATCATGGAAATCTCAAACCAGCCTGAATTTGGAAATATTGCTAAAATTGACATCCTCAATGTTGTGAAGTCTGGAAGATCTGAATTACGTGAAGAAGAAAAAATAACATTATTGCTCAAGTGGGTTGAAAAAAATCCGAAAAATCAACAACATTTACAGGAATCTCTCAGGTCAATCAAGTTTGAGAAAATCTCGCCAGCCTTTTTAAAACATCTTTTGGAATCAAACCTAATTATTACCAACGACTTTGGACTGTATAAGTTGTTGAATGGATATCTTGTGAAAGCTTTAAAAATACCAAACCAAGCGAAAGAAGAAATTGGCAATAATGAATTGATAATTCTTTTTGATGATGACACGGATTGTATGCGATCCTTCAAACCAATAACTGAGAAAGTAGAAAATTTCCATGATGAAAAGTTCAAGCATTTGAAACCTTTTGAGACGATTTCTCTTGACTCGTACATTTATGTTCTATGTAAGAATAAATCAGTCTACCGACTGAACTTCAAAATCAAAAATTCCAAATGGGAAAAGATGCAAGATATGATTTATGACCACGGAGACTGTCCTTGCTCAGTTTCATTGTCGGGATCAATATTTGTTATTGGGGCAAGCGGTCATGGAGCAACAAGTGATGTGGAAACATTTACACCCTCCTTATGTCGGTGGTTTCGGATGAAAAAGAAACCTGAAGCAGTTGCTTATGCAAGTCTCGTAACATTGGACGATTCCATCTATTGTATCGGAGGGGCAGGACAAGGTGGTGTCCCAGTTTCTCCATTCAGCAGATTCACTCCATCGTCATCAGAGTGGGTTGACCTCGAACCAATGAGATATCCTGTGTATGGCAGTGGGGTTGTTGCGTTTGATCAAAAGATATTTGTGATGGGTGGTTGGGGGGGAGCGAATAAAGTCGGCAATGTAGAATGTTACGATGTTACTTCTGCTCAGTGGACTTCATTGTCATCTATGAATGCTTCTCATGATTGGGTTTCTGCTTATCACTTTGACGAATGGATTTTTGTAGTAACAGACAATGAGACTTCCAGTGTTATTGAAAAGTACGATATTTCAAAAGACAAATGGACTATAGTGAGGCCAGAGGGAGATCAACATTTCAAAATTTGCAGATCCACATCTGTGAAGACGTAGATTGTACTGATCTAAGACAAGTAGAAATATTGTCGCTCACGATTTAAATATTGAAGTCGTCTATAATGGCAATGCTATAATTCTTCAAACTTTACAGTGAAAATTGTGCATTTTGTTCAGTGCAAAATTTTGCCAAATTTGTTTTGTTGTTCTCTCTAAAGCAGTTTGAAAATCAAACTTTTTTAGACATGCCCTCTTGCGTATAGTCAATATGTCTTCTCAAATATGAAACTCGGGCTGCAAACCGAGCAACCATTATGAGATGGAGGTTAATTGCGCTGAGGGATTGCAATCTGACGACCATCAAATATAGCATATAATTCAAAGGCTGGTTCGTCCGATGCATCAAACCTATATTCATAAAATGTATCGGAAATCAAAATCAAGCATTATGTTGGAATCTCGTAAATGTTTGACACACGCATCTGGATGGTGGAAAGTGAGTATATTCTGAATTTCATTTGATGCCAAATGTGTGACCACTAGTAACCAGCTTACTTCTGTCCGTAATTTTAATCATATCTAAACTGATGTATCCTTCCATCGTCCCCACAGGCAAGGATTTCCTTTCAATCAGAGTCAAGCTAGATGCAACATTCAAGCAGGGAAGTTTCCAGATTGTCATTCAAGTTGAGTTTTTTAAAGTCAAAATTAGAATTGTTATCAACATGGTATGCGCATTACAATGAATCAGTCATAATTTACTTGCACATTAACTTCTCCCAGTTTGTCATTGGCAACTGATGAATGTAATATGATAGATAGCCTTTTGTGTATCCAAACTGTCCATGAGCATCGGTGACCTCTTGTCCCATGGCTATAAAATGACCAGTAAAGCCCCTAGATAAGAGGTTCCTAACCTACGGGGAACATGAGCGTTTTTCAGGGGGGGGGGTCATGAGAAAGCAAGAGAATATTTATCATATCATGGTCTACTGCACTATAGAAAAAGAGAGAAAAATTGAATAAAAATACTAGTATCAATGAGTTTCTTCTTAATCTTGAGTTTACTTTCTTCCTTCCGCAACCAAACCAGCCATTAAGATATTGTCCAAGCAAAAACAAGCTCAACCGTCTAATTAACTGAATATGTATTATCTAATTAATCTACTGTCAGGATGATTGTCTGTTGTATTTATATCAGGAGTTCCCAACCTTTTTATAGTCGTGACCCCAAATTTCGATTTGAAAATGTTCCGCGACCCCACTCTCAATTTGATGCGCCGATTACTAGAAAATGCCCAGACCTACTCATAGCCTATGTAAAAAGTTGGCGACTAATTGCGCAATGATGAGATCTTCCATCTATCATGACTGTGCAACGTATACAGTAGGGTTAGATTATCCGGATAACGTTTAACCGGTTAACCACATGTTTTTTCGTTATCTGATATCCGGATATAATTCTACCGGTTAACCTGATAAAATAGTATCGTTGATAATGCGTTTTACACTTTTTAGTAAGCTACAATAAGTCGTATTATCAGTGTTGCGCGCGGTAAATTAGCGAAAAGCGTGTTGCCAATTAGCGAGATACGTCTGTACACAATTTAACGTGACGCAATCTCCTTCTGAGAAGATCGCCAAATTTGGTCATTGATTGCCGCGCGCGCGGCTATCGTTGCTGGCCTAATTTAACGAGTCTTCAACAAGCCTATCGTTCCACTGGCAGAATCGCATCTGCTGCAATAGACCCTGTGGATACTATACCATCACTGGCCTGCACAATCGCATCTGCATTGGCTTTGTGCTCACGATATTATCGCTGGCCTACCCAATCGCGTCTCGAGCCTGGCATGCGTTGGCTCCTATCTCTTGGTGACTTGAGGCGATTGTGATTAATGAGTGAAATCGCGAAACCGAATGACATCGAATGTACTGATTTCGAAAGCATGTTCGTGCGTGCAAGCGTACTTGATTTCCGCTGAGACTTAATTCAAAAAAATCGAAACCCCCTCATTTTATTCAAAACACCCCCCTATTTTTCGGCTGACTACGCGCCTGATCATGTGAATTTCTCAAGAAGGAATTAGAGCGAGCTATCATGTCGGCATAAATTCCAGTATCGGCTACTCGTCCTTTCAGTACTGGACACTAAACAGAAGAATGAGCAAAAAGGAAGCGCTGCTTATACTATATTCAGCCCATTTTGTGTAGCAGAAAGAGCATTCAATACATGTGGACTCTTTGTTACAAAGCTCCGGTCCCGGCTACAGGATGCCGCAATTGAGGCAGTGTGCTTTATAAGGCGGGTGTTGCAGAAGCAGTGAACATTAAATTTGCGTGATTTTTCTCGTATTCGCTCGTACTGCGCGTGTACGTATAAATCTACAATAACACCATGTAATGATTTTGCGACCCATTCTTCATGCTGACATCGTGAAATCGATTGTCTCACTTAGCAGTTATTATCCGGTTAACCGGTTAGCTGAATTCCAAATATACTGATATATCCGTTATCCAGATAGTGCAAATTATTGGTATCCGAACTAACCCTAGTATACAGGTATTTTAGAACTATGGACATCCATATGGAATCAAAGTTGTCGAGTAGTGCCAAGTATCTTCATTCAGCAGATTCACTCCATCCTCATCAGAGTGGGTTGACCTCCAACCAATGAGATATCCTGTGAACAAGAGTGGTGTAGTTAATAAAAAATATTCGTGATCGGTGGTTGGAGCGGACAGAATAAAGTGAGCAACGTAGAATGTTACAATATTACATCAGCTCAGTTGACTTCATTCTCATCTATGTATGCTGGTAATGAGGCAGTTTCTGCTCATCACGTTGATGACTGGATTTTTGCAGTAAGCGAGTTTGAGACATCCAATGTTATCAGAATGTACGATATTTGAAGTGACAAATAACTATAGTGAAACCAGAAGTCGATCAACATTTTAAAATTCACACATCCACATTTGTGAAGATGTAGATTGTACTGGTATAAGACATGAATAGAAATATTGTCGCTCAAAATTTCAATTTTCAACTCGTTCAATCAATGCTTCAATTCTTCAAACTCTGCAGTGAAAATTGTACATGTCTGTTGCACATGGCCAATTTGTTTTTCATTGCTTGTGGTGTACCAATATTGTGGCTACCAACCTCTTCAGTATCGCATCTCCCTAAAGCAGTGGTTCTCATACTTTTTAGACATGCCCCATAAGGATTGTCATTTGTCAATATGACTGTTGAGAGACTTCTCAACAGACATGCCATTCCAGGGTTTTCGAGCATCACCTGGGTTTCTGGGTTTTTGTACTTGAAATCTGGGTTTTTTCAACGTCATGTTCGCCAGATTAATTTTATGTTCGAAAATCAATTATATTAGATTAGTAAGATCATAATGTCGACAAATGCACGAGCTTCAGTTTTCGATTGACTGCTTTATTGCTTCATTGTCGAGGAATTTTTTTTTTTTTTGTAACAGCAGAGTCTTGAGAAAACGGTTTCACTACTAAAATGAAAGGCCGTGATGTGATGGAGATTTATTGTATACCAACTTCTAGCTCGCAGAAAGTCATGTTCATAGGGCAACTCATTGGAATTCGGAACCGTTTTCTTGAAATTGATGTCGATTCGAGACTTGACTGCTAGTATCAATAAATAAAAAAGATCTTGGTTGTTTTCATAACTTATTTAACGTCCACTTGCAAAGTATTAATAATATTTATCACACAAGCTTCGGAGCAACGCGCCCCAATATTTTCGTAGCAATGTGTCAAAAGGAAAACAACATCTATATTTTTTATATTTGCATTGTTAACCGAGCAAATGCACTGTTATAGTGTCAATATCAAGGGCTAAAACTTGGTTCTATGTCAATGTGACTGTTAGTAATGACTGTCAGTTTCCATTTTCTCAGCTTCCGCATAGGAATTTGAGTGAAATATATTATCTGTTTTTTTCTGGGTTTATTTAGCGTCCATATCTGGGTTTTTCCTAAATATCCCAGTGGCATCTCTGCTTCTCAAATATGAAATTCGGACTATACACGGAGCTGGAGGTTAATCGCGCCAAGTGGATTGCAATCTGAAGACCATCAAATATAACATATTATTTGAAGGCTGATTCCTCAGATGCATCATAAGCTGAATCATAAAAGACATTCCCAGATCAATCTCAAGCGGTCAGTTGGAATCATCATAAATGTCTGACACAGGCATCTGGAAGGTTGAAAGTGAGTAAATTCAGAATTTCATTTTATGCCAAATCAATGGATACAGATCCGAGTATTTGTGTTTTAGTGCGACCATTAGTAACCAGCATACTTCTGTCCATAATTTGAATCATATCGAAACTGATGTATCCTTCCTTCATCACCACAGGCAAGGATTTCCTTTGGATGAGAGTCATGCAAGATACAAAATTCAAGGAGGGGAAGTTTCCACATTGTCATTCAGGGTGAGGTTTTTTCAAGTCAAAATTTGAATTGATATCGACTTGGTATGCGCATTATAATGCATAAGTCGTAGTTGACTTGCTCACTAACTTCTCCCAGTTTGTCATTAGCACCTGATGAATCTAATATGATATTTGTCCGTCCATGAACACCAGTTACCTCTGGTCTTGCTACAATAAAGTTACCAGTAAAGCACCTAGAGAAGAGGTTCCTAACCTATGGGAAACATGAACCTTTTTCAGGGGGTCATGGGAAAACTTGGGAAAATTTGGTGTGCTGAATACTAGAAAATGCCCACAGGGTGGAGTGAAAATGACTTTTTTTTTCAAATCCAAAAAAGGCCTTCCTCAATCCTGACAAATGACCTAAAACTTCAGGAAAAAGTGACTTCAGGGGATTACCCCCATTTTCCAGCCGGCAACCCCCCAATTTCTGTGCGTGGGGGGGTAAAATGGCCCATCTCGGCAACCGCTGGTCGTAAAGTCATGATATATAGCTCAAAATCTGCGGAAACATCATGTTTCTATCTGTCTTAAGAGGAAAGTTTTCTCTATAGTGAACACAAAGCGATTTATAGCCAAAAAACAGTAAAATCGCCATTTTTCCAAATTTTGACGTTGTACAGTAGGGTTGTCCAAAATTTGGAAAATCTCAAAAAGTCTCTGTGATTGTGTCTCATTCTATAGATTATTGATAAAAAACAACAATTAGCCTGAAAGAAGCTTACAGGAAAGCCGTTAAGATTTCGGTCAAAGCGTTTGAAAGTAGCTGCTCAAGAATGGGCGTGTCACCGACCATAGAACGGCGAGAAGACTAGTAATCAAATAACCACGGCTCTTGATTGGCTATTCGGCTATGCTTCAATGACCACGGCAGCAGCAGCTTGCTTATTAGGTGTTCAAGAAGTCTGCTACCGGCGGGGATTCTGAGTGCGCATTGTTAGTAGTTTGGCAGGTGATGAGTTAAGATCAATTCAGGACATGTTGAGGTACGAAATACATGATGAACAAACAACACCTGCTTCACAGAAGCTTT